>JBBUKS010000059.1:5988135-6026420 GCA_038050645.1 Hedychium gardnerianum | reverse complement strand
CTTCTTTTCTCTCGCTTTAGCTATTCTATAAATGTCTCTTTCCCCTTCTTTTGTATCCAATTTTTGATATAATCGTTTAAAAGTTTCATTCTTTGCTTCATTCACTACTTTCTTAGCCTCTTTCTTGGCTAATGTATATTTTTTTTAAGTTTTTCTCATTCTTACAACTATATAATTCCTTGTGGGAATCCTGGGAGTAAAATAGTAGACTGGTAGTTTGACTTTATTTTTAATATAATCATCCATTAAGGTGAAAATGACCATTTCACTTTAATGGACCTACATAATTTAAACGGAAAGTATAAGGGCATAGATGAGTTTTTGAGACCTCTAACAGCATATTAGTGGGTTCACATTTGCATTTTGACCTATACATGTCCATTAAGGTGAAATGGTTTAAAATGCAAGTAGAAGACCACCAATATGCTCTTAAAGACCCGAGAATCCATCTATACTCTCAAATTTTCATTTTGAGCAGTGTAGGTCCATTAAATTCAAATGATCATTTTACCTTAACAAACTTTTGTGTGAGTGCACAAGTGTGCTCCTAGGACTCTAACACACTCATTTATGTCCTTGTATGAATTTGGACATGTGCAGGTTCATATAGGTGAAAATAATTATTTTTTATCTTATAAAAATTGATGTCAATCTTATCCGGTCACTTTGTTGCATTTCTTCAGTTGACTAGGCACTCAACTAAAGTTGACATGTGCTGAGATGACTCGTGAAAATAAGATAGTGGATTTGGGGTTTTTTTACTTTAGAGAAGTGCGTCCATGGGCATTTATGAAACTAGGTGCATCTGGTGATTAATTCTCAAATTTTTGGAAAGCATTGTATGACTTTTATTTGATAAAATATCATTGTTACATACTATATCACATGTATATATAACCGCAAATCCTAAAATATCAATATGGGAAACACTCCTAACAACCAAATGGCTAATACCTTTTATAATAAGATTCTGTTATGTCATAGTAGTACAGATAAATTTATGTTGAATCTTGAAGGGAAAAGGATACACAACAATGTGTAGTTAAACTGAGAGAGTGGTTCTTATGGTGTGTGGTAAAAGGATACACAACAAATAAATTTCGCAGAAGTGCTTTATTGGGTATCTACTCTTTTGGTGTGTGGTAAAATGCTAATTCAATGTTGTTCCTATTATTTTTTGTTTGTACAAACAATCGAGATAGAATACATTTTACTTAGCAATTGAGCACAAACAAGGCCACACGTACCATATATTAACTGTGACGTTGTCAATCATGCTTAAAGTGTGCAGTTTTTTTCTATTTGTTTTTTACACATACAAAAAATGAGTAAACTTTGCAGATATAAGAACCTTGATATAAATTTGTGGGATTTTAAGAGACAAAATGCAAACTCTCAGGAATCACTTGCTGGTGATGAAGCTTTGTAGATGATAAACAAGATTAAGGTGATGTTAGTATTGATGGTAAAGATTACCGAAACAATGCAGTTTGATTGCAGTACAAGATGTTAGGGGTGATCTGATTGCTTCTTGACCAAAATTTGATCCGACCCACCAAGTTTTTCAGATAAAAGAAAATGTTCCAAAAACATATCCAAAATGAAATGCTAGAGATCTGACCTGGACCGGCACCATCAAAATATTTACTAGTATCGATACAAAGAATCTGATTATTTTAGAACAAGTTAAATTCCAGTTTTTAAGTTAAATCTAAATAATTATGGCCACTCCATTTATTAATTCGAATTAGATTTTAATTTTTTTAGTGGCACCATCCTTTTGATGATTGATGTTATTACAATTTTAGTGGTACATACAAATTTGGAGTAAATTACAGTCAGATCTGTTGGGTTGGATAGAGCTGACCATAAAATAGTTGGACTATATGGCTTGTTTTAGATGTATCCATTATCCAGATAAATAAAGTGCTAGCGTGTTATGTATTAGTACTGTTATGGAACTCAGTTAACATCTGTTTGTTTTTGTTTTTTCTAGCATAAATTGGAGGAATATTTCCATTATTTGAAATTGTGTTCCTTGTTTTAGGTGTATTGCCGAAATACTTCCATTCCGAATGGTCAGTGGCACAGTTCCGGTTGCATGAAAATACACAATACATTGTTGCATTTGGTCATCAAAAGAATACTGTTGTCATTCTTGGTATGGATGGAAGGTATGAATTGATTCTTTTTCTTATGTACATCAATTCACAATTTTATGATTTAATGTCTAAGCATGTATGAAGTGCTTTTAAATTTGATCACTCGTTAGTATTTTTTTTAATATATCTTTTGAGATATTATATTTTAATATTTTAAATGATGTTTGAATAATAAAAAAATATTATTTGAATAAAACAAAATGGAAAAATGAAAAGAGAATGGGATGAAAATAAGGTAGTTGCCAGTTATTTTTTGTTGTTGATCTTAGTTTATTAGGATTTTTTATTTGATATGGTTCCTTGCCCTTGCAGTTTCTTTCGATGCCAATTCGATCCAGTGGCGGGTGGGGAAATGACACAATTGGTATGCTATAACTTCCTAAAGTCAGAATCATTCTAATGGGTAATTTACAGTGATTTTCATCGCTAGATTTCATCTTTGGCTTAAAAGAATCTGTATATAAATTAAAAAGTATTGGCATGTACATCAGTGCCTCCATGGTACATAACTGTATGTGAATACTAGAAGATAAGGCTGCGTGTGTTTGCCATTCCGCATGTTCGTCTCTCAAATACCTACTTATTGAACTGGAGTGTTCTTTTTCAACTATTTTTTTTTTAAATTACCCACTAATCGATTTGTCGTCGTAGGCTAACATGTATTCATGTTCCACTGGGTATTAGAAATTTAGAATCGTGGGTTGCAAACATGGTTGTTTCGTCAAGTGGGGGCCGTTTGGCTTCATTTGGGTAATTGTATTTTATGTTATTTTTTATAATTTCTTTTTAAAATAGAGTTGGTGCATGTTTTAATCGAGAATTGAATCGTGGTCGAGGGAATGTTAAGTTTTATTTTAGAATGGGTGGTGGGTTTGTCACACAATACGCGATTATGCGCGCGTAACATATTAATTTTTTATTTTTTTTTATTTTTAAACTTTGGGTTTATAATTTAAAGTTTAGAATATAATATTTAGATTAAAAAAATTATAAATCCTAAATATTATATCTTAAACTCAAAGTAAAAAAAAAAAGATATATTTTTTTAATTTTTTTAGTCTAAATATTATATTTTATATTTTTAATCCTAATTTTTTTTTATATTTTTAGTTTAAATATTATATCCTAAATTTTTAAACCTAAATCGAAAGATAAAAAAAAAATATAAAAATCAAGTTGATATGTTATGCGTAGAATATTAATTATATATATATATTTAAAAGTGCATCATTCTATTTTTATCTTTTTTTTATAATAAAAAGTAAAGTAAAATTATTAAAAAAAAATCCTATCCTACTTTTCCATATTTCTTGATTCCTCTCCTCCGATTTTCTATAGCCGTAGACAAGACCTTACAGCTAATCTTCCTTTCCATAAAGCCTAAAACTCGTGTTTTCTTCCACCCAAAGGGTGTCTGAATTCTCAGATCTTAGTCAATGATAAACTGCCTTGATTGTCTGGACCCCTTGTTGACCTAATCCACCAGGTCAATGGCGGACCAAATGTCCAATTCATTGGCAATTTGGCCCTCTCTCAATTAGAAATTCCACCGTGACAATGATAAGTTCATCCTGCCAGATTTTTTTTAAAAAAAAAATTGTGGTGGACATTAGAACCTCATGTGACCATTTTCTATTTATTTATTCAAATTATTTTTCCGATGATAAAACATATAAAATTATCATATCTTAAAACTCTTCGATAAGGAATACATTATAAGAATTTATTCAATTTTAATTAAGTGGCTTTTTAGGATACAAGATAATTTTAAAAAATATTTATTTATATATATATATATATCAAAAACTGATGATAAATCTGGTCCCCATACTAACTCAATTAAATTAATGAGGGCATTTAAATTATTTTTAAATTTAAATTCAGAGTGATAAAATGTGATAATGTTCATCTTAGGTACCTTTATAATTCATTTCTAAATTATATAAAAGAATATAAATTATAAATAATTATTAATTTAAATAATAATTAGTGTACGAGAAGGACAAAATTCATGGTCAATAAGGACGGACATTTAGATAATTATAAAATCAATGAATCATATATATATTTCTAATAGATAAATAAATAAAAATAATAATGCCCAACTAAAAATACGTTGCATGTGAAGCATGGTGAGAATACTTTCTTAAAAAATAATTAATAAAATTTACATTTTCAAAAAAAAAAACACAGAAAAATTCTTACTAAAACTTCCTAATTTGTAAAGCCACTTTTCATTTTCCAAACACAGTTTGTTTTTATTAAAATATTTTGGGAAATTTAAATTAGTATGTAAATCTTTTTCCTTGAATTCTGATTTTTTTTCTTCCCCTGTTCCTACTGAATTCATTATTTTACCATTTTACATATTCCTACCGAAATAAATATTTTACCATTCTTTATTCTCACACTAATTATTCTCCTGACCTGTATTATTATAGCATTAATATAATTAAATAGTTTATTGAATTTTCTAAAGATAAACATTTGGGGGGAGTTGATTAATTAGATGGCGGTGTTTATATTAATAGGCTTCTCGATTCTCGGCCCTCTTTCTCTCTCTCTCTCTCCGCCTCTTTATTGCTCTTCTCTCTCTCTCTCTGGAGTGGAGCTTTTGGATCGGAGCAGTGAAGGAGAGGGTTAGCGAGGGGCGGAGATGGTCGAGACGAGACGGAGCTCAGCCGCGGCTGCTGCCAAGCGATGCCCATCCCCGTCGTCTTCCTCGTCGGCGGCGGCTCCCGCCAGCTCAAAGCGCCCGAAGGTGCAATATCTGCCCCCTTTCGACGTCGATCTCCTTTCTGCACGGCCTTTTGCGAGGATTCTGATCTGCGTCGGCTGGGGTTTTGTCGGAATTTTTCAGGTAGAGGCGCTGCCGCCGAGGGAGAAGGAGCAGGTGAATCGCGAGGAGCCGGCGTTGTCGGCTCTTGGAGATCGGATAACCCTAGCGGACTCGCCTGGTGAGGCTCTAGCGGTGGACATGGAAGTGGATAACCCTATTGAGTTGCCCGTTCAAGGTATGATGTCGGTTTTTTTTTGCTCCTCCTCCGTTTTTTTTATGGCTTGTTTTCTACAAAGATAGATCCTTTATTTAGAGTTTGAGTTTGAACTGTTCAACTCTGATTGATTTTTCCCGCATGTAGAGTGTCCACCGCAGTTGGATCTGCTGATGAAAAATGCGGAAGGAGGAGGAGCAACAAGGGCCGTTGCATGGGGAAAGCTTGTATCTCAGTTCTCTCAGGTGTGATGATTAATATGATTGTTTTCTGATCGCTCTTGTTACAGTAGTCTATTTTTTTCTGTTCCTTAAGAGGGTTTCTATATAAGTTTTGGTCTGCAAAAACCGATGACTCTGCATTTTATGAAATCTTATATTTTGCCTCATGATGCGGTATGTATTTCTCTTGCACTTAAAATAGTCCAGTTGTCAATTCATCATTTTTATTCATTGCATAAAAATACTGACATATTCATTGGGTTTGAGGGATGGCTATCCTTTTGATATACTTTTTTGTGAACTTTGAGTACACATTTATCTGTAATTTTTAGTGGAAATCGGAGGACCAAGCCTTTGGATGAAAAGGTAACTTGCCTTCTTTACCATAACTTTCTATATGCCAGTGAGATTAAAAGTTTAGAGCATTCATGATGCAGGTTAGTGGGTTCCTAAACAATGCAAAATACTTAATTGTAAGAAATTTAAAACAATTATAGCAAAATTTAATTATGAAAGTAAAAAAAAAACTATCACCAAACATGAGAATCGATATAATAAATGATAATTCCCTACCAGCCTTATGTAGGAGCACAGTTAATAGTTAAAATCTCACCACTGTATATGATTCCGTGACTCTGTCATGTTTATTGTTATTGTTAAAGCCCATTTGATGCTCATTGTATCTTAAATAAAATTTTGTCTTATTTTCAAGTTACTTTTTATTATTGACTTGATAACTTCTTTGTTTTATGTTTGTGTGGCCACAGTTTTCAAAATATTAAATTTGAAGTCTAAATGATGCACTATGCCACTACATAGATTAGTGGTTATAGATATGAACTTGTATTCACCCTAGACTATGGACACAATGTACCAATACCGATATGGGTTGCTCGAGCTGGATTAGTATCAGCAAAGGCCGGTCTGATCATTCCCTAAAATTGGGTAGTCACCAAGATTGTCAGAGAAATTAAAAAAAAGAATTTGAAGAAATTATTTAGAAATAAGTTAGATCTTATTAGAAATTAGATGAAAACGATTGAAATCTCAAGGAGCTGAAATGCATGAGCAGCTGAAATTTGTCTGAATTTTGTTGATTTAGAAAACTCAAGGATTAGCATACTTTTTGCCGATCCTAACTTTATTTCTAGTAAACATGCACGTGAGAGGTTGAGAGGTTTTCTTTGCCTTTATTGAATTCCAACTTAAATTTCTAAACCTTGCCAATTTTTGAGATTGTCATAAGATCTATTATTTAACCTTGCTACTATCTGTAAACTACCATTAGCTAGATTGAGTGCCTCATCTCTCTCTAATAGTGTCAATTGGGTGAAATTTCTATTGATTAAGAGAAATCTTCTAATCCTTATTTAGATATGATTTAGGTTCCAAATAAGTGTTGTAGTATGCACTATTAATTAATGGTTATATTTTATCAGATGATGTTTGTTGATTTAATGTTATTTAAAAACTCTACTGTAACATATATGATTTCTACACTAACATATATGATTTTAACAGTTATATAACTTGATCATGATAATAATATGCCATCACTAATATTGTGATAGTATAGTATGTGCTGCTAATCTAACTTCACTAGTTCTAATATCTCTTCTTGTTATATATATGATATTTGATGAAACATAAACGAGGCCCTTATTATGATTGAACACAATTTGTTAATTCATTTGCAAAACCATTATTTCTTTTACTTTTTCTTAACCATTATAATTTCACCGATTCTACTGTTTCAATGTGATCAGGCTTCTTACCATCTGATAATCCAATGGGTACAGTGGCCACTGGCTTCATACGGCAACCTCTCATTGACCTCTTGTATAGAGAGTCGAGACCTGTTCTTCACAAATCTGATTCTGATTTTGGTTGTAGTAGTTTGGCCAGTTTACAAACTTAAGGATGAATCCAATCCGAATTTTATGAATTGGAACTTTGTTGAAGCTGATTTGCTTTAGATCTCATCATGTTTTACAGATCATCTATGGTGTTTCATTATAAATTTTACTATGAAATGCTGAACCATAAATCAATTATTTAGCCCTTGAAAGATCAATATTTTTGGATAACATATCACCAATTATATCACAGCATCATAGTACAGGTCGGGAGTTCAAATGACTTGTTCCGATGTTATCTGTAGTTATTTACATAGTTAATCTTTCATTGTGATTCACTCTTGCAGTTGGATCCGTGATTCAAGCTTAGTCTTTTTTTTTTGACTGAAGGGGATATGTTAGCCTTAATCATAAGTTCGCTCTTCATAAGGGAGATGACTAATTCTTGATCTTATAAGATACATGTCTTAATGGGATCAACACCTGAATTTTTGGTTTATAGTTGGCTTAGGATAGCTATGATAAGTTAAGAAAGACTATGTTTTGACTCTGCTTGATTTGGCTTTTTAATTGTAAACTTTATCATAAAAGTCTTGATTAGTGTTAACAGTATGGGTTTGATTAACAGTATGGGTTTGATTCCGGATGCTTTATCTGTGATGTTACTTTAGGTTCTTTATAAAATACATTCTTCTCTTGAACCTCACTTCAAAGTTCATCCCAACCTGAAATTTGAAATTCTATTGAAAATTTATTAAATAAAAAATGGGAATATTATGAAGTGATTTTGAATTTTAAAAAAGAACAGTTACCTATTACAGATATTAGAAGATCAGAAAAGGTTTTAGAATATCAATGTAAGAAGATAATAGATAGCAGAATGTGTATTAATGTTGCATTGACAATCAGTATTATTGATGTTGAATTTGCTATTGGTAATTTGTTGTCAACCAGCGACGAATTGCAAGGTTGAATATACATCACAACTTCGTATGTTGATCTTGTTTGAATTTTAAATGTAAGTATAATCTTGTGATTTTTCTCTTGTGATTTTTCTTCTCTTTTTGCCTGTAAATCATGGATATCATGGACAACTGTGTGAATATGCATTGATGTAAACTGTCTTTGAAAACTTTACTGCTGGGGTGTTTATGACATAGCATTTTAATTAAAACAATTGCTGTAGTACAAGAAACATGTGGCATTTCTGATTTCACATCTGAGGGAAGTTGTAGCATCATTCATTTGGAAGTTTGGTTTCTTTTTGTTTCTTTGTCTTTGTAAGATATGGTTGCTGTATTTTTTTAATGTCCTCTTTTCCTGGTTGTATGATGATAATTCTAATTTATTATTTTCAGAATCCTTCGCATTCCATTTGCAGTAGTTTATTCACTGTTGGTAATAGCAAAAATTGTGATTTGCAATTGCTTGATCCAACTGTGGGAACTACTCTTTGTGTATTAAAGCAAATGAAGGTAACTTCTTGTCCATTTTCTCCATATAACTGATTAATTCTTCACTTAATTGAGAAAATTTATTGTTCCCTGTGTTAGCGCGGTGGTGCTTTTTATACTCTACTTGAAACTGTCGGGGCAAAAGGTGTTGTACAAGTAAATGGGAAAACAGTGGAGCAAAAAACCATTATTCTTATTGGTGGAGATGAAGTTGTTTTTAGTAAACCAGAAAAACATATCTATGTATCCTTCCCTGCACATAAAGTCATTTTTTGTATGTTTTTATATTTTTGTTTTTCTAAATGTTTATGCTTTCGTTTTGCTGTCAACTTTACCAGTGTCATATTGGTGAGTAAGATTTGAAATTTAGTATGATGCAGAGGATATTTTATGAAAATGAGCCTACCTAAGCAGATTTAATGAGGATTTCACCTGGTGGCTCTAAAGAAGCAGGCTTGTTACTTTTTTCATTAAATTACAGGGACACTTGATTGAGATCTCATTTCTTGCTGTTTCCTCTCCTTGTTGAAAACGAACCTTAACATAACAATAGATTTTTCAGCAATTATCCAAGGAGAAACCAAGTAAACCAAGCATACATACTTTACGTAGTTCTTCAGAGACAAAGGATGCTTCCAAAAAGGGACTTAAGTTTCAAAACAGAACTGGAGATCATTCAACCGCTGCTGTTGTTTCAATGCTAGCATCATTGTCTACCCTAAAGAAAGATCTATCTGTTCTTCCTCCACCTGTGCCTATTAGTGAGTATTTTTCATATTTTTTATACCCAATTTTTGATGCACCTAATATGGAGAGATGGGCTATTTAACAGATGGTAATGCTTAAGATAGTTCATGTGGTTTGCTAAGGTTAGGAGTTATATAAATAGATTTAGTCCCACATAAGATATATTTTGCCATTGTTACTATACTAGAGTTCTATGTATATCTGTGTGATACTTCTCTTTTTGATATAGTTCTCTATAATTTTAACTCCCTCAACTTGGTGTTAGTTTCAGGTGTAGTTGTCAAATTGTCAAACTTAGTGGATCCTAATATAGCTCAACCGAGTTAGAACGAAATCGACAAGAGCCAATTTGATTTTGGCAAAGATCTTGACATGCGTTCGAGGGTCATTGAAGAATAGAATGAGAATTGGATCAAATCAACCTTATCTTTCTCAAAATTAATAATTAATTTTAATTGTTTAGGTAAGGCTAAGTATTATTATATAAACTATTTTGTGGTATTAACAAACTCTGGTCATATTAGGTTAAATAATAGGCTAGTAAATTTAAGGCAATAAACATTAAGGTTATATTTACATATCTAATTTACTATTATTAATTATATTAGGTAATAAATAATGTGTATCAACTACTATTAATGTTAATATGGTTCGTTTATTTATGTTGATTTCTCAATAAATAAATTAATGACAATAATAGTAATAGCAACAGTAGTAATAAGTTTTATTATAATTACCATCATATTTTGGGACAGCTTTTGTTGTCTTATACAATAATCAAATTTATTTTATTTTTCATTTTTTTGATTTCCCCCCTTTTTAAAAATTTTCATGTCAATTTCATTCCTATTCATCCAATATCATCAATAGCTAATATAGCTAAGTTGTGAAATGTCAAGTATAATAGTGAGAATCACAACCATGGTTTTAAATTGTTTTAAGACAAGTTCCTAGGAGATTGAAGGTCAAATATGATTGGTGATCTCCCCTCTGCTCTTATGTTTGTATATTCACCATATCTCAAATTTTTTGTAGCCCTTGTTTGTCTCCTTGTGTATACAACAGCTTAACGATGCCATGATGTAATTGTGAAGCTATACTCTCGCCATCCTTAATGCCTCATATCTTCTCTTGTTGACATGGGTACTTTGTCCTAGTCACCTCCCCTCACCTATCATCTCCTTGCAAATGCATCTTGGAATCACCTTTCTTCTCATAACTTAAATTGTGGTAACCTTGTAGGCTACCTCCCATGTGGAGGAAGTTGAGAATAAATTTGTATTTTCCATATGATTAAGGAATTACAATTCTCATATTCATATACATCAATATCCATTTTCCTAACAATTAAGTAAACTAAAGACTTGGTAATTTAAAATTATTCTTCCTAAATACTCGACAAATCACTATTATTTCTAACACTCCCCTCAAGCTGGAGCATAGATATCTATTATGCATTATTTGTTACATAAAGGCAAAAATCAAGTAGTAAAAAGATGTTTGGTAAAAATGTCTATTGTTTCTTATTCAGAAGAAATGTGTGGTTGCATCATGAAGAAGTGACGATCAACTTCAATGTCTTTCTGACACTCACAGAATATTGCATTATGTCCGATGTAAATAACTACTTGATTGTCACAATGCATATTCATTAGTCTAGTGATGCTAAAGCCAAATATTTTAATAAATGATTTCTGCTACATCATATTACAAGCTATAAGTGCTATTGCTTTGTACTCGCTTAGGCATTAGATCGTGCTACCACATTTCTGCCTTTCGCTTTTCCATGTTATAAGGTTGCAAACATATGTGCAGAATCATGAGGTTGATCTTCTAGGATATCCAGAATAACTGATATCTAAGAAGGCATTAACCTTTAGGTGTCCACGCTTGCATAGCAAGCCCTCTCATGGAAATCATTTGAGATATCAAAGTATTCTTAAGGTATATTAAAGGATTCTTAAGACTGCCTCCTAATGATATTCTTTGGCTTGATGCATGAACTATGTCACCTCTCTAATTACATAAATATGCCTAGTGTAGTAACGGCTGGATAAATATGTTTACCGACTAGTCTTTAGGGTTTTAAAGTCATTATATTTTGACCATGGATTGTGATTCTAGATAATTGAAGTTTGTGCTAGTGTACACAATGATGTTCCTTGAGTGGTATAAGTAAGTACTACTCCAATAAAGTAGTGTTGTTGTCCCAAATTTTTAATAACAAATTTTGTTTCATGATATATATATATATATATTTGTTTACTTCTATATATCTGCTACATTATGTATATGTCTTCAACATAGAGTACTAAAAATTAGAACTGTTGGTTTTTTGCTGAACAAAAATCGACTGGTCCACTTTGTTACACTAGGCCAACTTGTATAACTTGCTGGGAGAGCTTTCCAAACCATGTTCGAGAACTTTATCTCATAAATTGCCTTTTAGAGCTTATGTGATTTAGTCTCCCCTATGGTTTAAAATCTCGATTCGTGCATGGTTTCGGCCTTGTACTAGAACGATATGGTTTCGGTAACGTATCGTGCCGTGCCGATATGGTTTCGAATTTTTTTAAATATAAAATATATTAACTAAAAATAAAAAATTTAATCTAAATATTTAAAAATAAAAAATACAAAAAATAAAATAATTACACATATATATATTATATAATTAATGGGATAATTTTATTAGGGTTTAATTAAACATATTTAAATTATCTCATTATCCCAACTATAGCTAAGAGTTGATTGAAATGATTAACATTTAATTAAAAGCTAAGTTCGATCCTTCTCCTTCCTGCTCCGTGCTGCCAACGACCGCTAGGCCTGCGTGACGCGTCCTTGGCGGCTGTGAGGCTTGTGTGATGCATCCTCAACGGCTGCAATGCCTGCGCGAGGCCTTTGTGGCCGTTGCGATGCCCGCGCGACGCCTCCACGGCGGCCGTGGTACCTTGGAGGTGCCAGTGCCGGTTTCAATTGACAGACGGAACGAAATGTTTCGCCCGTACCAAGCGGGACAACACGAGATTTTCCCTTGAGCAACATAATTCGGAGGCTGTTCTCTCTCTCTATATATCTTTAGAAAGCTCTCCACATAGAAAGACTTTCTTGATATCCATCTTAAAGATTTGTCAACTCTGATGGCGTATTGGGTTGAAATGAGTTACCTTTGAGAACATCCCAAAGTAGTTTACTCCTTGTGTTTGTATGCATCCCTTAGCAAATAGTCTTGCTTTATAATGATCAATCGGACCATAAGGAAGATATTTGATTCTGAATATCCACCAACAACATAAAGGGCGATTATAGAAGGGTGAATAATTTCCCATGCCCTTCATGACAAAAAAAATGAACATATCCTCATTCATCGTTGGTTTCCAAAATGGACCTCACAGATGATAAGGACACGATAAACTCATGAAATGAATTCAAATTTTGGAAGAACATGAATTTTGCAATAGGATGCATAGTGGTAGTGCATTTACCTATTTTGTAGGATAATAGGTAAGTCAATGTTTAATGGTGGATCTGTTAATGAAGTTGTTGATAGAGGTTGAGAATCTGAAGATGTCTTAGTACATTGATGCTACTAATTTAAAGGGGGAGCGATGTTGGATGGTTCTATTTTGAAGGTAGTGTAGTATTTGAGAAATATGTGGTACTTTTTAAAAAATTACATTAGTAGAAATATAGAAGTGATGGGACACTGCGTCATAACATCTATATCCCTTTTTTTTGTACAAGAGTATTTAAGAAAGATTGAGTAACTTAGGGCTAAGTTTGTCGTGTCCATGTTCTAGAGATAAACAAAATATAAAGTTCCAATAGTAAAGAAAATGCAACTAGGTTAGATTAAAGACATCTCATTGATGTTTTACCATTAAGTTCATAAAGAATGTATTTATTGGAGCAAAAGGTGAAGCCGTCACCTTAGCGGCCGCTCCATGGCGGCCCTGCACTCTCTGAAAGGGGCTAAATCACAGGGGACATTTGCCCTAGCGCAACGACCCTTTACATGGGGGAGGTCAGACACCCAAGGAGATATTTTGCACCCGTTAGGAATTGACCCAAGACTTATTGGAGCAACCACCCATGCAGGTACCAACTACGCTAATCCTTGGGGGTCATAAAGAATGTATTTATGAGATAACATGAGATGGATACTAGATCTCCCTAATATTACTTGGACACAAACATCATTGCATGTGCAATATTGAGTAGATAATAATTCTTACGTTCGACAATTCTAGAAGTATAGCACAAGTGGTTGATGAATTATGTCTTGTTAAGCTCCGAAAAGTTTAAAGGCCAATTGCACATATTCAAGGGGATTAGTTCTACAGAAAATTTTGATGGAAGTAGAGAATTATGTTGTCATTTCATAATAAATTTTTTGAATATGTCAAGAGCCTTGGAATGAGTTTTAAGCAAGTGAACCCATGCTGTATTTTTGCAATTATCAATAATGGTTAAAAAATAATGTAATCCAGTAATGCTAATTATAAGACTAACACCACATATGTCAGAATGAACAAGACTAAAGGGAGAAGAGGAACATTCACGAGTACTAAAAGGAAATGATGCACAGTGATGCTTACCCAACTCACATGTCACATTAGAACTAAGTTAAGGAGGGTGGAATATTGATAAATGTTTTAAATTTTTGACATAGAAGGATGATCAAGTTGACAGCGTTATGGGTTGATGCTTGTGATAGAAGATCACTAGCAGAGAGTTATTTGTCCAAATAGTAAACTCTATTAAATTCATGACCTCCACCAATCATCTTGTCATAGATCTTGGAAAACACAATAGGTAGGATAGAAAGCTACACAATAATTTTAGGATCTGGTAAACGAACTAATGAATTATAATTTCATGGGAGACTTAGAGATATAGAGAAACTTGGAAATATAAAGGACTTTATCTAATTGTAATGAAGAGATATTTAGGCAACCTTGTCCTTTAAAGGGTATATGATAGCTATCAACAACAAAGATGGGTGGTAAATTAGAAAGGTGTAGAGTAGATAACAATTTGTGATTACCTGTTATATGTTAAGACGTACCAGAATCAAGTAAGGAGTTTTAGATTTCATCGCTGAAGTGATTGCGGTTTTGTAGTAGGTGGAGAAGATGACATCCTGAATGATAAATAGAAAACTTTATTATCATATGTATCTATTTTTAAAATTTTCTTTTCCCTTTTTAATAATATTTTCGATATGTCTTTCTCTTTTTCCTCTCCAATTTAATGTGGTGCTCTAATACCAAGAATAAAATATAACTGTTTTAGTAGTTATTTAAAAATAACTTTTTCTCCCTAAAATACTAGGTAAAAAAGGACTTGATAATTTAAAGCTATTATTCCCAAATATTTAGCAATTAAAGGCTATTGTTTCTTACAGAGATCCTCTCTACTCTTGCATTTCCGAAGACCTTTCATTTGGTTGACACCTTGCCAACAATTCAAATCCCCGTTAGCACATGTTAAAGGCGCTCGCTTAGCTTGCCTAGGCGCAGCTAGGTAAGCCTCTTGTGCCTGGTCGTCTTAAGCATGCGCCTTGTGAGAAGCAAGAAGTGTGCTTGACGTGCGATTTTTCTCGCCTTATTGAAGCGATACATACAATGCAAATCATGTAAAAAAAACTTTTTCAAGCCCAATTCATACTTTTAATTACCCTTTTAATTAATTACCTAGCATGCATGCGTCACTTATTTCTCTGCTTATGAATGAAATTGAATTATTTTTGAACATGTAAGTATACATATTTAAGGAAATATTAAATAAATTTATTATAAAAAATAAAAATAATTTTGTTTTTGTTTTGTGTGAAGCTTCCTTCCAAAATAAGAAACATGTTGCAGCAAAAAAGACTAAATGATTTAGTTTTTATTAAGTATAATAGGGCTTTGAGGCGTCGATATGATATGTGTGACACTGTCGATTCTATTTCTTTGGATGAGATAAACGATAACAATGAATGATTGATGGGGGATTGAATGATAACACTGACAAAGAAAATGATTTAGTATTTGATTATGACAATTTGAATTGGAGTGAAGTTGCATGAGCTTTTGGAGTTGGTGAAGATGCCTACAGTTTTAGATCTTGAATTTTATTTTCTTAAAAAAAAAGTAAGGGCAACTACATCAAAAGGAACTAAGAGAAGATTTTTCGACAAGTCAATTTATTGATGAAGAGGAGGAAGAAATCGGTCTAAAACCGATGAAGATTCAGTTATACAAATTTAAAACATCCTGTGGTGATGATGATGATGATGATAATGATATGATTGAGAAAGATGATGAAGATTTAGATATTTGAAGTTTTTTGTTTAAATTTAAATTATGCATATAATGTATTTATTTGCTAGTGAATTTTATATGTACATTGTTGTTTAATATTTTATGGACCATAGTTTTGTTAGTGAAATATTTTGGCAGAAATTTCTTATATATGTTTGAATTATAAACATTTATACTCAGAGCGCCTTCGGTAAGGCATGCGCCTCAGGTCCCATAGCACCTATGTGCTTTTGGGCGTCTCACGCCTTAAATAACTATCTTTGTCCCTCAGTTGGGCTTCCAATATCACAAGTTTGCAGGAGAGTAGGATGAGTGATGCTGCTTCTTCCTCTGCACCTTGTAGACCAAGGTCCAACTAGGGCTCAAGTTCATAAAAAAGAAAGTGACACACTTTATCAAAAAAGAGCCCACCATTTGGAATCCACAATGATAAGAAATGGTTGCCAAGAAACTGGCTTTGAAACATCTTTCTTTTTATGTGTGATGTATGTTTGTGCATTACATTATATAACTGGTGAGCATGCCCATTGGCTGCATGAAAATATAAGGAACTGGTGTCAAACTTAAAAATGTAATATGCAACAAAGGAGGGACAAAATATAAAGAAGGAAACAAATTGTAACTAAATGATTAGGTTGCAATAGGCAGGAAAAAAGAGGGATTTGAATCATTACTTATTTGTCATCTTCATCTTGATTTTTTTGTCTTCTTATAGCCACCAAGTTGACATTCCTATCAATTCCTTCACTATTATTAATTCTCCTCTATTAGTAATTTTCTGTCACTTTCAACGATCCTTCTTCTTTTAGATTTGATTTTAGACTTTTACTTTTTGCTCTCATGATATCTTCTCGTTCTGTGAGAGTAAAGATGATTGAAAACTCAGTCTCATTTAGGTGTCTCTCTTTATTTTTAATTCTGGGCTAATCATACTTCAGTGTGGAAAATTCTTATTAGTGTCTCTATATCACTTGTAATTTCAAAAGGATACTCCATCTCGGTCTCTCTGAAAATTTCTCCTTATCTCAGGGTAATATGAACTTTACTCAATCTGTATCTCAATATGAACTACTTGTCAGATGAGTAGAAACTAAATCCTAATAAATTTCAATTGATCTGCAATTCTTCACAATTTATCACTCCATTCTTAGTAAACTTTAAAATCTTACATTATCTATAGTTTGAGAGTGATCCGAAGATTATATCAACTCTCTTGAAAGATCAGATCAACTTAGTTAAAATCTCATTTATAGATAGTTGCCAGCTTAGTCTAGATTCTTTGAAAGTTTATTGTCAAAGATTCTCAATCACCTATCCAATATTACAATTTCTTTATATTTGTCAGGTATCTTATTATTATTTTTTTCTATTTGTGACACTCCTTAAGGAATAACAAGCTGGATATTGATTAATATCTATGCTCTAGTTTGAAGAGGAGCATTAGAGTAAATAGTTATAAGACTATAAATTTAGTCCCACATGAGATATATACTCGGATATGTAATTAGTTTTCTTCCGATATAATAAAAATGATTTTCTTTCCCTCAAATTGATGAGATATTTTGGAGTTCACATTTTTTTTTAGTCTGTATTACTTTACTTCTATATGCTTGCAGAATCTTTAACTGATTTGGCCACAAGTTCAAATGCCTGCAAGCTCCTTGAGGATCAAAAGGACTTTGAGTTTCCAGTGAATTCATCATCGACTAGATCCCAGGCAGTGAAGGATGGTTTGAAACAAGCAATTATAGAACCTAATGACCTTGATGTTTTCTTTGATAATTTCCCCTACTACCTCAGGTACTATTTGACTGTGCTATTTTCTGAAATGAAATGCTGGTATATTCTACAAGTATATTGTTGCTTGTCTGCAGTTTTTATCTGCTATCAAACTAATGGAAAACTTCATATGCATCCAATGTAAAACAGTTTTTATCTGTTTCTTACACGTGTATTTTTTTGGTCATTTCACTTCTTTTCTTTTCTGTGTTTTTAATATCCGAGTTACATAATGATTGACATTCTCTTGTCACTCTCATTGTTCACCTGAATGTTTTTAGTGCAATTACATGGTTTTGCTAATTAAATCTTAGAATTTTCTCTTTTTGAGTACTGTTGGTTCATAAAAAGGACTGCAACAATTGATATATCTTACATATCATGTATTAAAGCACTTTTTATTGATAACTCATTGTCCACATACATTTTTGTCATATTGGAAGAATTACGTTACTAGGGTGATTTTACAATGGCTCTCACATTCTTGCCTAAATTTCTTAAAGTTCTGTGGAAGATTGGACCATTCTTTTAACCTATATTCATTTATCCTTTCTTGTTAGATTTGGTTTTGAAGTGTGATATACCACTTTGTTGGGGCTTTATTCTATATCATCAGTTATTTCACAGGGATGAAAGATGCTTTCTGATTGTTTTGTTTTGTGACTCTTGTATTGGTGGTGAAAATCGCTGAATGAATCATTTATTCTGTTACTCTTGAACAGTGAGAGTACAAAGCAGCCTCTTCTTGCTTGTGCATCTGTTCACTTGAAACATAAGTTCTTGAAGTATACAAATGAGATCTCTTCTTTGAGCCAGCGTGTTCTTTTGTCTGGTCCACCAGGTTTGCATTTTTTCTCTCTGTTTTTTAGTGTTTATATTACATGTTTTGGATGTCCAATTAACACAAGTGCAATTCTGCCAACCTCTGTGGATAGGATCTGAAATATATCAGGAAACTCTGGTAAAGGCTCTTGCTAAAGAGTTTGGTGCTAGAGTGCTCATTGTGGATTGCCTCACACTATTTGGTGTAAGCATTTTCCCTTGATTTTCTCGTGATTCAGTCCTTTTCTTAGTATGTTGCGTACTTTCTTTATTTATGTGAATGCTCATTTTTGCTTCTAAACAGTGCTTGTTTAGAGGCTAAGGTTTAAGAGTAGGATTTTGCTCGAGTTTCTAATGAAATACTTGATGTTTATGGCAATTTGTTTCAGTGGTCATCTTCAAAAGATGCAGAGTCCTTTAAAGAAGTTATGAAGATTGATAAGCCAAGTCTTCTTGATAAGCAACATGCTGGATTGTCTGCTTGTCTGCAACACAAGAAAGCAGTTTCTAGTGTTGAGGCTGATATTATGGATTCATCTGCCTTTGGTCATGGATCTTTACCAAAGCAAGATGGTCCTGCTTCCTCATTGAGATTCTACCCTTACAAGAAAGGCAATTTTTTTTTAAGCTTAAATTTATGGTCACAACCTTGCAAGCTTTTGATAGTTCAAATTCAGTTTCTTCTATTGCCCATAATAATGAGCATTTACGAAATGATTGTCTAGGTGATAGAGTGAAGTTTGTAGGTCCATCGCAGCCACCAGAAGTCCCTCAGGGTCCAAGGTTTGCCTTTTCCATAATAGTTGATTTTTGGTTTTAATGCAACTTCCTTTGTTATGCGTCTGCTTAGGTTGTATTTTTACCTTGTTTTATTGTTATATTTAATTTCCTTATAGGATCACTATGTTTCTTGCTTCCATGCCTTCTGCTGAATTGATGCTGCTTTATTTTGTTCTCACATGTTTATGTTCAGTAAACAATTTAAAGAACATGAAATGCAGTGTTAATTCACACATTTCTTTTCTCAAAATGAAATGGGTAAGCTGCTGTCTCTAAATTGTTGTATTCAACAGAGTGCTGTATAAAGCTTATTTGTTCAGGCTGATGAACTCGGGCATCTATCAGCAACTCAATCAACTGAATTATAGAAACAATTACTATACAAGTTATTATTAAAAAGTTCTTATTTTAGTTAGTGTGTGCATGTGGGCATGCTAATTAACTAATTTGGTTGGCTTCATATTTGTATCTTGGCAATGATAATTGTAAGAGCTAAGCTCTCTTTATTATTTTTCCCCTCATTTTTTTTAGATGTGGAGGTCCGAATTATGGTTATCGTGGAAAAGTATTACTTGTTTTTGAAGAAAATTCATCTGCCAAGATTGGAGTTAGATTTGATAAGCATATTCCTGAAGGTAACGATCTTGGGGGCCTTTGTGAAGAACATCATGGTTTCTTTTGTGCTGGTATAGCTCTCACATTTGGCTAAATTTAGTTACATACTATCTTGTGCATACGCTTTACCAAAAAACATATTAATGAATTTCCTGGTATCATCTCCTTTTTCTCTGGTTCAGCGGACTCGCTTCGCCTAGATATTTCTTCGCGGGAGGATTCAGGAAGATCATCTCTAAACGAATTATTTGAGGTGATCCCTATTTTCTGTAGTTAAAGTGGTAGTTTCTAGCCTATTCCTTGTCCTGATTACTTCTTTTTTTAAACATAGGTTATATCTGAAGAATGTCAGCATGGTCCTTTAATAGTCTTCTTGAAAGACATTGAAAAATCTGTTGCTGGAGGTGTGGATTCATACTTAACAATGAAGGTTAAGATGGACTCTGGTTCATCAGGTGTTCTTTTTGTTTGCTCCAATACCCAGGTGGATAGCCGTAAAGAGAAGGTGGACTTTTTCATACTTGTCATTAGCTTCATTGCCTGAATAAACGACAATGTTAACGGTGTATTCACTGCAGTCACATCCAGGTGGTCTTCTTTTTACAAAATTTGGAGGCAACCAAACGACACTATTTGATTTTGCTCTGCCGGTATGATTTTTGTTCAACAAATTTTTTTACCTGTTGTTATTAGGCATCACGTGGCACCTAGTTCACGGCATTTTTTAATATTGCCAAAGGTCTCATGTGTCCATGAGAATTCTGTTTGTGCAAAATATGAAAATCTGATAACCACCAAGATGGTGATAATATCATGTTTCCTCTGCTTGGGATTGTTAGTTGGTTTTAACAGAATTGTCTTTTCTTTCTATTATGTATTATATATTAATAGTATACATATATCTGTCTGACCGCCCACATACACATAATATACAAACTGTACTAGTTTGGTTTCTGCATATTTTTCAGAACTTTCCCTCTGAGGTTTCCTCATTTTCTTGTCTTTTAATATTTAACTTTGGTGAAATTGCCAGGATTGCTTCAGTAGGCTGCAAGAGAGAAGCAAAGAAAGTTCAAAAACAGTGAAGCAACTCACAAAGCTTTTCCCTAATAGGATCATTATCCATCCACCTCTGGTATATTAATTTTAAAAATTTGCCATGGTAATTCTGAATAAATTCTTCCACTTTGGGCAGAAGACAATGACGTTTAATAATTTCAGGATGAAGGCAAAGTTCCAGAATGGAAGAAGAAATTGGACAATGATGTTGAAACACTTAAGGCCAAGTCCAACATTCAGAGCATCTGTTCTGTAAGTTATTATTCGGGCAAGATTCAATAACCTTTTAACAAACAATTTTGTATGCCCTATTTTTCCATAAGTTTTGTTTTTTCTGTTCCATAACTAGATATGACTTTTCTGCATCATGATGGAATAATAAGATATATAGCCATCCCCAAATACTTGGGATGTACTTGTGATTATTAATTGCTATTATGTTCTTTGTAATTCGTAAGTTATTTGCATCCAACATCTATGCAGATTGCAGAACAAATCATCTCTCTCTTTATAACCTTAAAGCATAAGGTACTTCAGATTCTGCTGAAGAGTTGTTCCAAATCACCAACTCTTCACGGGTGATCTATCATTTGCTAGACCTTGTGTAGGTCCTCCATTCCTTATTCTTTTCTGCTTGCTGTCACCCTTTGCATTTTCCCTTCCTTGCATTGCTCCCATTTGGATAGGAGCATATTCCTTCCTTATTCCTTCGAATTTTATGAGGTTGAACTAAGCCTGACTGAGAAAATCTAGAATCAATTTGGTTTCTCATCCTGTGACCTTAATCAAAGTTCATTGTGGATGAAATTCTATTGTTCTAAGATGTTCAAATCTTTACATAAAAAGCTTATGAGAATTCCTTTACACACATATATGTGCGAGTATTTTAATTATCTATACTTATTGTAATCAATTTTGCATCTCCTAGAATTTACAATTCTCACAAATTATTATTGTTTTTAAGTATGCCAACTGTTTTGAGTCATTTGCAAATTGGCTAATTGCATCTCCTAGAATTTACAATTCTCAACAGTCATTAGTGTTTGAAGTATGTCAACTGTGATGAGTCATTCTCAAATTCGCATTTGCAAATATCTTTCCTGGCGGGATATTTCTAAATTAAATTTAAAAATGCAAACTGTTTGTAAACAGTTAGCTTATATTTCTGTAAGTGGCCTAGGCCTATGGCCATGAAGTCAACAAAATAGCCACTGCCCATACAGGAGAGTTCAGGGTTACATTTCCGTGTTGGTCCTGGGACGGGCTGGCGGGGGCGCTGGGGGCGAGCGCTTCGCCTTTTGCCATCATGAGTTCAGGGTTACAAACTCTCACACTACATTAGTCTTGGAAGGAGCCTTTAGCCTAGCACTTGAAGCTACTCCATTTCACAGGAGTCCTTATGCTTTTGTCAAACATGCGAAGCTGTTTTTCCATTTAGATACTTAGAATTATTATTTCAGTTAGTTATTTTACTCTTGCGCATCTAGGCCATCTTAGCCTTTGTGCTCATTTCCTTGTATTTTTGCACTTATGTCAGACCATGTGTTTAGAGTATCATATTGTGTATGATTTTCATGAAGACTGAAGATCAAAAGGTGGATTGAAACTCTAATCAAGGGTAGGAAATAAGATTGAAGAGATGTGTGCATTGAGTATGATTTCTTCGTGATAAGTTGGATTATTGCCGTGAAGATCTGGGAAACTTCCTATGAAAAATACAAAGGATCTGGATGATTTTATCTGAGATGTTTATCTAGACATAGCTAAATGGATCCCCTCTCCAAAAAGATAAAAAATAGAAAAGTTTTTGGTATATATTGTTTGTCTTAAGGACTTCATTGGTTGCATCTTATACATTACTTGGCTTTCGTACAGTATTTTGCATCTTATACATTGCTTGGCTTCATACAGGCTTCAAGTTATTAGTATCTGTTGTTGACTTTATTACTTGTATCATTTGCCGGATCTTCTACATTCCTTTGACATTTTCTACAAATTTCTAGTTCTTGAATCGCATTGGATTTGAGTGCAACGACCTTGACCGGATCTGCATAAAGGATCAAACACTTTCAAGTGAAAGTGAGTGTTTTGGTTCATTCCATGTTCTTTCGTCAGTTTTTGGTTCCTTAAGATTATCTTCAGCTCATATCTTTTTCAGATGTTGATAGAATAATTGGTTTTGCTCTTGGCCACCACCTTGATAACAACACATTTGAAGCATCTCTTAAGAAAACTAAGCTCGTTCTTTCAAGTGAAAGGTTGTCTTTACTCTTTAATGTTTTGACATTTCATTAGGTTTGAAAAATTATTTGTCTGACTGTTATTGATGTTACGAAACTTCAGCATTGAATATGGTCTGTGTGTGTTGCAAAACCTTCAGAGTGATTCCAAGGGTACAAAGAAGTCACTTAAGGTGAGATGATTAGCTTCTTTTATGCTATATTCAAAGATATTGTTTGCACGATCTCTTTAATGTCTATTCTAAGATGCTTCTCTTCCTGCCCATGCAATTTAACAAGCTAAATAATTTTAATTCTCTACTATGTTGATACACACTGGAAAAATATCTGATAAGGTGTACTTTTTGTCAGCATTTAACACTCATGTCTGTCTCCTGCATGATGGCCAATAATTTGACGTCTTTCCTGAGTTCTTCTATTTCAGGATGTGGTTACTGAAAATGAATTTGAGAAACGACTTCTTGCTGATGTCATTCCTCCAAATGATATTGGAGTCACGTTTGATGATATCGGAGCTTTAGAAAATGTCAAGGACACACTGAAGGAGTTGGTGATGCTTCCGTTGCAAAGGCCAGAGTTGTTTTGCAGAGGGCAGTTGACAAAGGTGTTATTATACTATTATTAACATTAGCAAATTAAGAATTCTCATTAGTCCACTTCACTTTATGTTTTGTTCTATAATCTCTACTTGCTCCTTTTCATTTAAATCATGTGTCCTTTCCTCAATTGTTACTTGATTGAGCCTGATGATGAATTCTATATAGCAATCATGGATTTCGATTAAGATGAAAAATTAATAATCTGATGGGTTGACACTTTGTCTCAGACTAAAAGCTTAAGTTCTTTTGCTATGAATGAGCTCAATTAAGTACTTTATACTTTTAACATCCCCTTCAAATCTTGGAGAGTGACTAGCTATAAGGGGCCATCTCGAACATGTGAACAAACTGAATTTAACTGGCAGTTTTTGTCCGAGGCTAGCAAGATCCCAACTCTGGACTTCTTCAATTTCCATAGATTCAAGAAGCTTAAACTACCCGTTCTATACTTTTATATTCTCAACAATGGTGGTATGCATTTAGATAATCAACCTTTTAGCATGATTTTAAACAAACTATTTTTTTATTTTTGTATCTAGTCTTGCTCGTTTTAATTTACTTATATATATATATATGTGATCATTTTTCATGCCACCTTTGTAGTATTTGTTAGTTTTAACTTTACTGATGAATATTTGTCATAGCCATGCAAGGGAATACTGCTCTTTGGTCCTCCTGGGACTGGGAAAACAATGCTTGCTAAAGCTGTTGCAACTGAAGCTGGTGCCAACTTTATAAATGTATCGATGTCAAGCATAAGCTCAAAGGTTAACTTTCAAATCACACATTCTAAATTATATATTATATATGTTTTTAAGTTCTAGTCATTTCTAAATCTCCCTTTGAAACAGTGGTTTGGAGAAGGAGAGAAATATGTAAAAGCAGTCTTTTCCTTAGCAAGTAAAATTGCTCCTAGTGTTGTTTTTGTGGATGAGGTTAGCGAAGTTAACTTTTGTGAATATAAGAATTCTTGAGGTCTCTTCAATTGTTATGCTAACCTTATCTGCTGAAATCTGCCCTTCCCTTTCTATCCTTCTTTGACTACTATAATTTTTTTCTCAATCTGACTGCTTCTAGGTTGATAGCATGTTGGCGAGGCGGGAAAACCCTGGAGAACATGAAGCCATGCGGAAAATGAAAAATGAGTTTATGGTAAATTGGGATGGTTTACGCACAAAAGATAAGGAACGCGTTTTGGTGTTAGCTGCAACAAATAGGCCATTTGACCTTGATGAGGCTGTCATAAGGCGACTTCCACGAAGGTAAAATTCACAAATTTTTCTGATACTTAATGAATAAGAATTTTCATCTTAGTATATTTTTATTTGTTTTACAGATTAATGGTAAACCTTCCAGATGCATACAATAGAGAAAAGATACTAAAGGTAATATTGGCGAAAGAAGATTTAGCTCCAGATATCAATATGGATGTTCTGGCAACTATGACTGATGGGTATTCAGGAAGTGATCTGAAGGTCTGTTTTTCCTAATGCCTACTGTGGTGTTTTCATTTGATGGATAGAAGTAAATAACTTTGTAGAACTTGTTCATCTCAGAATCTCTGTGTTGCTGCGGCACATCGTCCAATTAGAGAAATCCTTGAAAAGGAAAGAAAGGTGAGTTAAAATTTACAAGTACTTCGGTACGGATATTTTGCTTTTCTTGCTTTGTCATGTATGTTGCAAACAGTGCTTCTTGATCTTGCCATTTTTTTGTTGTATGCTTTTGGTCTTTGAATCTCAGTGGTTGAATAGTCAAAATAGTCCATCTGTTTGTTTTGAACTAATTGGTTTAGAATGCTTCATAAATTGAGCTTGTATTAAAATTTAAGCTCTCAGTAGAAAGTGGTTTCCTATAGTCTGACATACATTGGACATTTCTGTGTAGCAGTTAGCTTCAACTTGCTTTGCATAAATTAAGATGAAGATACAAAGTTTATCCTGATGGATGGTAATTCAGAAATATATTCCTTTAGTGACTTGGATTTCAGTTCAGTGCCAGATAATTATCTATCTCCAATCATACTCTGACAAGAAATTTTTTTTTTGGCCGTTGTCGACCACTTCACCCTCTTTTCATAGCTGTATTATTTGGTTATATGGCTGCTTTTTTTCTTTCTTTTTCACCTCAAGATTTTGATATATGCTGTATTGATTCTGCTGAAAACCATATGATTCTCATGCTACATGACTGCAGGAAAGAGATGCTGCTTTAGCAGAGGGTAAACCGTTACCCGTCTTGCATGACAGTAACGATGTACGTGCTCTAAGTGTGGATGACTTTAAACATGCACATGAACAGGTAGACTTTATTTCTATTTCTTACTAAAATTCTCAAATTTCAATTTTATCACATTCATGCACAAGCACCTCCAGGCTACAAACTGCACCTTTCCCTTCATTGACATCTTAGTTTCTCTTTGCTGTCTCCTCTTGCGTTCCTCCATCTTTTGTTCTCGCTTATTGTGTTACTTATCCACCAATTTCGCTTATGATACATGGTGTGTAATATTTCTTTTTCTTGCATTTCTTAACCTATTATGTATATACTTGCTGGATTGTTAGGACTAATATTTCTGTTAAACCATAAGTGGTATGGTCCCCTTTTTGTTTTTGTCAAGTGGGACATCTTTCTTCATCCCTTTGCCGATTTGTGGATGGCAGAGGCTGGCGTGGGGTGCCAAACTAATGTATGCTTGTTCCTTCTTTTGAAGAATTCCTTCTGATAGTATGGTTGTGCAATGCAGGTTTGCGCTAGCGTTTCATCTGAATCTTCAAATATGAATGAGCTTCTACAATGGAATGAACTGTACGGTGAAGGTGGTTCGAGGAAGAAAAAGGCACTCAGCTATTTCATGTAGCAAATTTAGTGGATTGTACAGCTCTTCCTTCGGAAAGCTCTTCCTCAAAGAAATATGAGGGTTGGTGATTATTATAGCAAAGCACTTCCTTTAAAGTTCTTATGTAACATATGCGTTGATAGTGGCATTTTAATATATTTATTTCGATATCTAATTTTGTCTAATTTTAGTAAGAAGAACCTTGATGGAATGCATTTCCATGTGTGTACAACACAGTTTAACCATGTTTTTAGCATTTGTGATTCGCGACATCATTCTGCAACTTCATTTAGCTCTCCTATTTTTCCATCTCTTTCCTTGTTTTATTATTTGTTTGAGGTGCCGTGGGCATCTAGATTATTCTTATATGTTTGGTCTCGTTCGTAAGCTCTTCGAGAAACTTTGAGTTCCTTGTGCTTATTATACTAACATTTTTTCAGGGGATTTTGATAAATTATCCTTCTTTAGTCTACATTCTCATATTTAGTAAAGTATTTTATAGTTCCAGAGAAAATTGGCATTGCATTGTACATATTTGTGTTTTAATGTTGCTACTTGTTTATTTGGTATTTCCAATGTGTATACATATTTGACATGAACACAAAATCATACTTAATCTGCAAATATTGAGTTTGTTTATTGTGCAAGAATTTAAATTTGAGAGCATCATCTATTCGCCATCCCTCTAATCAGACTATTTTCTGTATTTTACATCTTTATCTACTTGACTAATTGCCGACCCCACATAGTGGGATAAAGCTTGGTTGTTGTTGTATCTACTTGACTAATTAATCGACTTACATGCTTAGTTGATTGGAAAAAACTTGTAGTTGATCGACAACTCGAGTGGTTTTTCTTCATTGGAGCCACACACTATTATGAGCCTATCTAAAGGTTGGAGTGCAACAATTTGATCCAAACGCTATCTTGATCTAAGCCTTCAACTCTCGAGTCCATTGAGCTTCTCCCTGATCTTAGAGGTCACTAACATGATTCAATTCAAGCTCTCAAGCATACACGAGTATCGCTTCCATAACTCGATATATAAACTCTATGATTGTCATATAAGCACGTATTAAAATATAAAATAATATTTAAAGCATATTATTGTTTAACTCAACCCCAAGATAAAAGGGACAAGTCTGGCTTGGCCTCACCTGACCCAAGTTTTGTCGTGTCATATTAAGCATAACCCATATTATATTTAGCCGAGTCATGTCACGAGTGACTCAACTCATTAGCTACTTTTAAATGGAAATAATGTTTAATTTTTTTTTTTATAAAGAATCAAAAGTTGAATATTTTAATTAATTACCCTATTTAGGTACAATGAAAATTACCCTCGCATAATTTTTTATTGATCATTATTGTATTATTTTATTTAAATTAATTTAACCATGGTTAATTTTAACAATTTTATATATATATATTTTCAAAAGTCATTGTTTTAATCCAAATTGTTAGTTTTTTTGAACATATTATTTTATTAATTACTATAAAATATAGCATAATTATCAAAATAACTTGAGGTTTAATAATTTTTCTAAAATATCATTGAGATTTCATTAATATTAAAATATACAAAGATTTTATTTTCTACTACTTAAAATAGTCTATTTATTAACCTAGAGGCCGTTTAAAAATTACCCTCTATTTATTTATTTATTTAAATAAGTGCCGCCCCAACGGTCGAACTCCCTTCCAAATCGAAAACCATTGCCGTCCCAACGGTCGAATTCCGGACGATGCGTCGGCATCATCAAATAGCCATTCCGCCTTCAAATTTCAAAACCCCATCGCAGAACCTTCCTTCCCATCCTTCCTAGTTCCTCGGCCAAAGATGCCTCTGAGACCCCTCGACAACGCTCTTCCCTCCGCCGAGCATCCCAAGAAGGTGGCCAAGGTCGCCGCCTCCCCTTCCCTCTCCGCCAGGAAGGCTGCAGCTGCCCTTGCCTCAGCCTCCCGCGTGAACGATGAGAATACACCGAATCCGCCGCCCCCGGAGCAGTCTGTGGAGTACGTCCCTTCCGAGGACCTCGCGGCCCTCGCCGATCCAGAATCGAAGATGGCGGTTCGTCCTGTCGCCGATTGAAATCTCAATTTTGATTTTTTTTTTTTCTGTACGCTTTTCTGGATCTGATGTGCTGGGATGAGCAGGTGTTGCTGGACGAGTTGAGCTCGAAAGATTGGATCAGAGGGTGCGAAGCGTTGAATGATTTGCGCCGGATGGCTCTCCATCACTCTTCTCTTTTGCTCCCGATCTTGTGAGTTCAAAATTAAATTCTTTAATTTTTTTTCTTTTCTTCTTTTTATTGCGCTACGAAATCCGTGAAAAGTGAAGGTTCCCGTGCTTAAATCTTTTGTCAATCTGTTCCAATCGGTAACGGATTGAATGAGTAATTGGAAGTGTGGAAAGGTGTTTGTTTGAATGCTAAAATGAAAAGACGGTGTATATTATTAGAGCAAGAGCCTCCAATTGAGGATATTTGGAGAGGATATAAATATCTTCAAATCTCAAATCTCCACTACTAAAAGGGGTGGAGATTGGGATATTAAAAATCATCGAGCAAAAAATTTTACTTGATTTTTATTTTTTGACCAGTGGAGTGGAACCTATAAATATTTAGTTTGAAAAATATTTAATGGTAGAATTTGGATATTTGAGAAATAGGATATTTGATTGATGATGTGGATATGAAGATCTTCCAAATATTTGTGATCTTCATATCTCTATTATCAATTACATATTCTACTTCTCAAATATTTCAAATTTCACAATCAAATATTTCATAAACTAAATATTTATAAGCAAAAAATAAAAATTACCGAGCAAAACTGATTGACTGATGATTTCTAATATCTCAATCTTGACTCATTCCAATGGTAGAGATTTGGATTTGGGGATATTTGAAGAAATACCTTCACCAAATATCCATCGTGGATGCTCCGTCTGATAACTCATGTCGTGATCTTGCAGATTTTGTCTTCAAGTAATAATC
The DNA here is from genome assembly GCA_038050645.1 of Hedychium gardnerianum. NCBI lineage: Eukaryota > Viridiplantae > Streptophyta > Magnoliopsida > Zingiberales > Zingiberaceae > Hedychium > Hedychium gardnerianum. The sequence continues at coordinate 5,996,944 of JBBUKS010000059.1, read as the reverse complement.
TCTGATACTGTGTAGGTTTTGCTTCAAACATCGAAGAAAAAAATATAAAACACTAATGGAAGAAGAGAGAGGGAGATTGATTGAACTTGTATATTGTTTGAAGTCTTCCTTATAGAGAAAACATTCTTTATTGGTAAAATTGATAACTGCTTAAAATGTTTAAAATGATAGTTGTAAGTTTTGTGATAGATATAATATTTAACAAGGATATATATAATCCTTGCTGTGCATTTGATATGTTGATGAAAATTATTATGTAAATGCACAAAGCAAGGATAGTAATATGTATAGTAAATGTTACATCAATGACGAGGCTTATATCTACCATTGTTTACATTTAATGCAGCTATCAATTTTGACATAGATAACTTAAGAAGTAACAAGTTCAATGAGTCTCATATTTTCCTACTCTCTTCTTCCTTTAATTATGTGTGCTTTTAATCTTTGAATCAAAACTTAAATTTTGTGTTGGAGTGCACCCTTTTTTTTCAAGTTTATGAGCACAGTAGTTGTTTCCTTCGGGTTGGTCATGTTAGAAGTGAGCTTGATGGCTTGACACAACTTGACAATGCAAAACTGGCTTGACAGTTTGGTGACTCAACAGTGGGTCGGTTTGTACTTGACTCCTTGGATCATCATCTTGGAGGAGGATCCATGGCTTGGCAATCCCTCAAATATTGATACAAGTTAGGTGGTTGGTCAAGGCGAGAGTTGTTGAACTCTCTTTTCTTAGGATAATATGAGAGCAATGTGTTCCTCAATCTCTCGAAGCTTCAATGTCTTGTTTATATTTGTCTTAAAGCTTTTGTGTGCACCTGCAGAAGGGAAACCTAAGTTTCGTTGCTTAATTATTCAAACTCATTTCTCACTTTGTTATTTTGACATCAGAATGAGGGTAATTTCTTGTTCTGTTAGCATGCAAAATCGATCATTCTGCAAAGGAAAATTTGGTGATGATTATTGCATCTCTCTTGATGATCAGGGGAAATGCAACTACAGTAATAGTTAAAGCAATGAAAAGTCCAAGGAGTTCACTTTGTAAGACATCCATCATGGCCTCAGCTGACATCTTTCAGTCCTTTGGTGCACTGTTGCTCTCGTCAACTGAGGACAATGCTTTCGACCAGCTGGTATTTTTAAAAAAAATCTATTTTGCATCTGCATATCAATATCAGTCAGTTTGAATTCCTTCAAAACGTAAATATGTTACGAAAAAATAAAAAATCAATGTTGCTCAAAGTCAAGAAATTCTGTATCATTTGATACAACCTTTTCAGCTACTTCAACTTCTGCTAAAAGCATCCCAAGACAAGAAATTTGTGTGTGAAGAAGCTGAGAAGGCACTCGAGAAGATGGCGATGTGTATGCCTCCTCTACCTTTACTAAAGAAGCTTCAATCTTGTGTGAATCATGCAAACCTTAGAGTCAGGGCTAAAGCTGCTATTTCCATGTCTAAGTGCATCTCCAAGATGGTTAGTCTCTCAATTCTAGTTATTTACTGAAGCCTATTTGACAACTAACTTGCATCATGCTGTGCCTCTCAAATCTTATATACTTCATGTCATAACATTGTAGGATATTGAAGTCATGACAGAGTTTGGAATCGCGACTCTTCTTCGAGTGGCAGCTGAATTGCTTAATGACAGACTGCCTGAGGCACGCGAAGCAGCTCGGAGCATAATTATCACCCTACATGGTGAATTTTCAAAGGGCAACAACAATCTGAAAGATGATGACAAGGAATCATCTGCATCAGAGTCATGGCAAGATTTCTGTTCTGTGAACTTGCCTCCTATTGCAGCACAATCAGTAGCGAAGATAATTTCGCTATAGTTCCTTTCCCTATTTCATTTTTTTTTTCCTGTTATCAAAATGCTATCATCGAATCAACCTCCCTCAAGTTTTAAAATTTTGAATAATTGAAGCATCCCGTTTATTTTATGTGATTTGTGCAGTATATTTGTGGAATTCTCTAGTGGTGTGGTAATTATAGTTCATAGAAATAATTATTCTATTCCATGTAAATTGTCATAGAATGTGTCAAATAATGTCAAAATATCAGATCCCAGTGGGATTATTGTTCTTTTAGATTATGTACATAATGTTTATAGCAACTCCTTACTGTATTCTCGCAAATATTCCTTTTATTTATAGCCCTTAGCTACAAGTTAGGCTTCCTCTTTATCATCAACCCATTGATATTACACTCTCTTTAGGATCCATTTACCCTGTGAGATTAGAAAATCATGTATGAAAAGTCTTTGCCACTTTGGCGCTCTTGTTGCATCTTGGTTCTTCATCGATTGTATAATTGCTAATTGTAGATTCATAAGTTTTTTCTTACTTCTATATGTAAACATGCATTTTCAAAGAATGCAACATTCATTTTTTTTTAATGAAAGGATAAATTATCATCAAAAAGTGCACCATGTAACACCATAGAATCCCTTATGTCATGTCCGACGAACTATCAGATCTGAAAGGGAGGACCATGGTGTACATGTGTGTTTACTTAGATACCAACTCTCTCAGTATGTCTCACATCTATCGCCAACTCTGAGATGAGGTAGCGCCCAGCATCAACATCTAGATCCGCATCCTCTCTGTCTCGTGCCATCACCGTGCATGTGGCACTAGTCAGCCGTCCTGAGTCTCATCTCTATCTCACACCACCGTAGCCTTGATGGGAACTATATCATGTGCCCCTGAGCCCCCATGCTCCTCATCATCCATACCGTATCTCCTCGCGTATCCGGCCAAGAGTTGACCCTACGGGTAAGTGAGTCCAGTAGTATATTGTAGTCAGAGATCTTCAACTTTTGAGAGGTTTTAGGGATCCCCAAGTATCTGAAAGGCATTTCCCCTACTTGGAAGACTGTGATGGTCAATAACTGCTCCTGTGTGGGCAAACTTAGCTATGTTGATTGTGAGACCGATCATGTGGGCAAACTGTGATAGACAATCAATTAGCTGGGTAACTGAAGGCACGTCCTCCGAAATAGAAGTATGAGGTCATCTGCATATATCAAATGTGTTATCTTTAGATGCTCACATTTAGGGCTATAATAAACCAAACGTTCGTGAACAAGTTTGGTGTTCAGCTTGATAAGAGCTTGTTTATGTTCGTTCAATATACAAAAGATCAATTAAACAAACAAGCTTGAACAACTCGTTAAACTAAACAAACAAGCTTGAACACATATGTATTCAGCTCGTTAATGTTCGTGAACAACGTTCGTGAATAATCATATTCATTAATAAAATTTTTATTAACATGTTAAATAAATAAAATAAAATAAATAAATAAATTTGAATTATCAAATTTAATAATCAATCAAACAAGTAAAAATTTTCAAACAATCAAATAAGCTTGAATTGAGAACTCGATAACATCTAAACGAATCAAATTCAAGTCAAACTTGAAGTGAAAGCTAGTCAAGCTCAAGTCAAATTTCAAACAAATTCAAGCTCATAAAAAATAAATCAAACCAAGCTTGAATAATCATTTCAAAAGCTTGATTCATTTTAGGCTCGGCTCGATTATTTTATCAAACAAGTTTGAACACCCTAAAATTTGACTCGACTTGATTTGTTTATAGTTTTAATAAAGTAGAGAACATATATATGACAGAAAACCTATCGAAACAGAAAAATCCCTAACCTAACCTGAAACATTCCTTATTGTGTCACCTATAAGATTAGTCCACTCAAAACACAGGCATATTTTCATCTCCTTCCTTCTATAGCAGACAGACATCACAAAGAACAAACTGTATCTGTATTCCTAGGGTTCCTCGTCCTGATTGCTGATGGAATTCAAAACTCATACACATGAAAAACGAAGAAAAACAAAATTCCAACAGCTAGAGATCTTCTTGAATGAACTTGTTCAGCAGGGTAGTCAGCAGAGCATCCCTCTTCTCGGCCCGGGTCTCCTCCCTCATCCTCCTCTGCTCCTCCCGCTCCCTCCACGCCTGCTCCAGCATCAGCCTTTCCCTCTCCAGCTTCTCCATCGACTGCCGCCACTCGAGCTCGAACACCCGCCGCTCCTGCACCCGCCGCTCCATCATCTCGTACCACTGCGCCTCCATCTGCTGCTGCTGCTGCAAGAACTCCTGAAGCAGCTCCTGGACGCCGCCAGCGGCCACACCTTTCCCTCCCCGCCGCCGCTGCTGCTGCTGCTGCTGCTGTTGTTGGGGATCGGTCTTCTTCTTCCTGCTCTTGGGCATCCGCTCGTCGTCGTCGCTGTGGTTGTCGTCATCGTCTTCGGAACCGGATTCTTCGGAAGATCGGACGCTGCTGGGCCGCTTGAGCTTCTTCTTCGTTTGGGAAGAACCTGATTCCGATTCCAGGAGAAGGCGCTGCATGTTCTTTTCGCGTTCGGTGAACACAGCGCTCAGCTCGTCGAAGAAAGGGCATTGCCTTCCAGTATCAGGATCAGCTGTCTCTTTGCCCTGAAGAACCGAATCCATTCAATTCAAAGCATTTGAGATCATCCATGAAAAGATCACAAAAAAAATAAAATCGAAAGATGGCGATCGGAGAGACGTAGGGATTGATGAGAAAGGGGAGACCTTGTACCGATTGACGAGGTTCTTCCACTTGCACTTGCACTGGTCCGGCGTCCGGCGATAGCCGCCGCGCTCCCTCATCCGGGCCGCCACCGCCTCCCACAGCGTCCTGTTCCGTTTCGCCAACGAGGGGTCGCGCTCCAGGTCGGCTCTGATCGCGATGAGATCCCTCGTCTCCTGCTGTCCCCATTGCGGCACCCGCTCGTCCTTCCCCCTCTGCGGCAGCGACGACCCCCCGCCGCCGCTCGCGAACACCATCTCCGCCGCCGACGCATGGGTCATCTGGATCGGGATTCCAGCCAGCATCGCCATCCGCTCGCTGAGTGACTCCCCGTCCCCGCTACCGCCTCCGCCTCCTCCGCCGCCGAACATCATCGTCTTCGTGAGCTCGCCAAAACCCTAATCGCTCGATTCGCCACTCCTCTTCTTCCGTCGGAGAGATTCAAGAAGAGCCGAGCCGAGCCGAGACGAGGTCGGAAAAGGGATCCTTTTCTAGTCTTTATATCTGGAATTTTCTGCCGCCTGTCGAGAACCAGACCCAAGTCGTGACTTGTGCTATAAGATTTCAATTAATCACATTTATTTATTTCAAAAAAATTCTAAAAAAATATTTTTTTTGTTTTTTTATAAAAAATAATAATAATTGCAGATTGGCCCTTGATAAATATTTTAATTCCGAATCTATTAATCATGGACGGTGACTCCATAAATTAATAAATTGCAAATTCTATTTTTCAAGGCAGTTTAAATTAATATGTTTCTATATTTTAATGATTTAAATCATTAAGAAGGTAATTAGAATTGCATATTTGAATAACTTAGTGCATAATTTAATAAATTATTGAAGAGTTTTTTTTAAAAAAAATATTTTCAAATCTAATTACCTTGTTAATGATTTAAGCCATTATTAGTAAATTAATTTTGTTTTGTAATAAGGTTAATGATTTGCTAAGGATGTATATTTTCTTAAAAGACCCAAAAGTATATTTTATTGGGCAAAAATTAAAAGGGTGCCTCAGATTTTACAAAGTCCTTTTTTCTGAAAAAAGAGTCGAACGGCCCCTCCATGATTTTATTCTGAGATTATTCCTTGATCTAGTGTTATTATAGAAGCTATCGGATAGTTATTATAATATATTTAGGATGACTTTAAGATTTATATGCAGAAGTTGTTCATAACTACTATAATGTGTAAAAGCTATGTAGTAATTGTTATAATATGTAGAAACTACTTAGTAGCTGTTACAACGTGTTTAATGTAATTTAAAATTTAGTATTTAAGATATTTAAATATTATTATATTAAAATAGATTTTGTAACTGTTTTAAAGTTATTTTGATATCTGTAACTATTTTAAATTCATTTAATAAAGTTTAAATAATTTTAATCAAATTAATAAATAGTATTTAGATATAATAGTAGTTAGATATTTTAAATTTTAAATTCTAAATTCACTAAACATATTATAACAACTACTTAGATAGTTTCTACATGGTATAAATCTTAAATCTTAAACTCAACCTTAAACATATTATAATAATTACTCGATAATTTTTATACAGTATAAATTTTAAATCCTAAATTCATCTTAAATATATTACATTAATTGTTGGATAATTTTTATATGTTGTAATAGTATCCAATATTTTCTACGATAACATTGGGTCAAAGGGAATAAAATTATGAGAAAAGGTTTTCATTTGATTTTTTTTTTTAGAAAAAAAAAATACTCGTTGATGTTTCTCTTTATTTTGAATGTTCTTTTAATTTTTATCCTATTTGTTTTATTAACCATAAAACAACATATAAAAATTGTGGTGGTGGCATTGGGGAGGTGTGTCCCAACGGAGAACACAAAGTTTGAAACAAAGAAAATTGAAGGACGCAAAAGAATATGTTCCCACGAACAAGTCAAAAAAGCATAAAGCACTAATAATATTCAAAATATTGTGCATTTTTTTTTTGCAATATTTATTATTTTTCTCCATAAAATATATTTTATTATAAAATTAAAATAGAGACCTCAAAATAATGGAGACGAGGTTGTGGTCGAGCCATGAATTTACAACCTCTCTAGAATAGCTTGTTGTTTAATATCTAAATAATCAAACTCAAGTTAATAAAAAAATTAAATTAAATTTAAATAATTATTTTAATGATTTAATTTATTTTAAATTTAACATGACTTAATTCGATTATTATATTAAATAAATTTAAACATCATCAAATTTAATTCGACTTGATTCATTTATAATCCTATTTACAACTAGCTTGCCACGAGCTCATGGCCACCGCTCACGATCTAACTAGAAAATTATGTCAACTGACTGGTCGTATGTTTGGTCAAGATTGATTTCTTGATGAATTTTCTTTTATTTGAATTAGATTAGAAAAATTAGTGTAATAATTAAAAAGATATTTACGAAAGTTAAGTATTTTTTCAATGTTGAGTGTGTGTGTGATAGGATAAATTGCTAAACAAAATTAATTTCATAATGTAAAATATTTCCATTTCATATTTAAATTATATTTTTAAGCCTTTAAACATTATCATTTATCAAGTATCAAATAAGATCGATGATATAAAATAATATAAATACTATGCCTATAAAAAAAACTTAAAAGATCTGAAATCTTTTTTAAAAAATTCAAAAAAAAAAATGTTAACAAATAATCAAGTGACTCATTAAAGACATAATGGGAAAACAATGGGAAGGCAAGCTGGGCAACCTCCTCTATTTCAATTCAATCAAGACACTAACAAACAATTTCAAATTGAGTTGAAGTTTGACCGATCGATTAGGAAAGAAACAATACGAACCGAAGAGACGATCGAATCGTGTTGTTAGGGATAGACGCAAGATTACGAGAGTTAAAGAGGTAGATTATAATATGTGAAAGTACTTAACTTGTGGATTGAAATAATGTTTCTAATTTTTAAGGAAGATGATCTCGTCCGAAATCAAGGGATGAATTGACTCTTATCGGATTGAACTCTTATATTCAAACTAAAACATATAATAACTCATATTAGTGAATATTTTCTTATGGTGTGAAATTATCGAGTCATGATGTACTCGATCTCTTTAAAGATTATGATCGAAAAGTCCAAAAAATTAATAATCGTTGCTTGAACGACCAAAACTCCACTTCTTCGCCTTCGCTTTCGAACATGGCAACCTCCTTATCCACTTGCAAATTTTGGTTATGTTTTGGTCCTCCGTTTTCTCTCAACTTGACCTTTTTACAATCAAATTGAAAATAAAATAAATAAAATAATAATTAAATTAATAAATTTTTTAAAACATCACATATTTAATTTATGTCGATTAATTTGAGATGATTAATTTAGTTTTATAAAAAAAAATATCGATCGTGAAAATAAATCAAAATAAATCAAAAAGTAATTACAACGGATGACTCATCAATCAAATATTAAAAAAATTTATTTATTAATTTATCAAAATTAAAAATTAATATTTAAAAAAACTAAAAAGATAGTCTATCACTGCAACGTTATCCTCGCAAGAATTAATAATTTTCTTAGCATAATGCTTGTGTCAATAATAAATACTAATTAAATAATAATAATATGTTTTGATAATTTATATATTTTATTTTGTATAATTATATACATATGTTGAGGTGATTATCTGTATATTATTGATCAAAATATGTAGGATGATAATTAATAATTAAAATTATATTATTTTAATAGATGTATATGATTGTATGAGATGATAATTTGAAAGAGTATTCGAATAATAAGAATTGTTTTTAATTTAATTTAATAATATATATATATATATATATATATATTTTTTTTTTTTTGTTGAAATGATTTATTAAGATTTGTCCGTGCTCCCACTCGGAATCAAATAAATGAACTAGTCGTGGAGCCCACGCGTGTTCCAAGAACCAACGTACGAACGAACCAGCTGAGCTGGCCCCTGGCGCCAACCCAAAACGCCGGCCCACGGTGACAAACTTATTTCAATTATCAACTCATTTCAATTATTTACAAACTTATTTTTTTTAAAAAAAAACATTAATTATTTCAGTGTATTTGATTGGATTATAAAATTTAACATTTAATTAAACCGAAATATTTTTTTTTAAAAAAAACGATTGTTAATGCATTATCGACTGCTAATTTAAATTAGTGATGCATTATCAATCAAAATCACATATAATCGAATGGCGCAATTGATAATTGATCAAACAACTGAGACAATCGA
>JBBUKS010000059.1:5954275-5969868 GCA_038050645.1 Hedychium gardnerianum | reverse complement strand
AGCTGAAAATCTCTACAAGGAAGTCACAACATAGGAGATTAAGGAAGCGTTACACAACATAAAAGATAACAAATCACTAGGACCAGATGGATACTCATCTTATTTCTTAAACAGTCATGGGAAATGGTCGCACTTCTCGGAAGTTGTTCTTGAATTGCAATGGGTGCCTTGCTGAAACAAACCAAACATACTGAGATTGTGTTAGTGCTGAAATTAAAAAGCCCACAAAGAGTGTAGGAATTTAGACATATTGCTTGTTGCAAAGTTATTATATAATTATAGATGTTCCCTTGGCTTAGTGAGTTGAAGCTGCCCTAACTGTTGCTACCCTTGGTAAAGGAGAGGTTTCATTAGGGTTTTGGTATGAATAGTGCTAGTTAGTAATTGGAGGGTTGTGCTTGAGGAGAAGAGACCAACAAAATATATCAACTGAGGAAACAGTCGGAGAAGATGCAATTCCCTTAGGTTGACCTTTCGATCCTCTCATTGGCTTGAGAAGTTTATATTAGATGGGTCATAACTATATCACGTTTATTTTTTGCTTATGTCATGTATGTTGATATATGTCATGCTTAAGATTAGTATAGATGTATGTGATGCATGTTAAATTAGTAATTTTTAAAAAATTAAGTCAATTTAAATGCCTACCAAAGTTTGATACTCATTACTACCTTGATCAAGACAAGTTTGTCAAAGTAAAGTGTTTAAATTTAGCTTTGGTAGAATGCGATAGGATAATTGTGATATCCAACTTATTGAACATTGGGTGTGACTTAACTAGGTTATCTCAATAAGAATGAGAACTTAGAGGCATAAAGTTAGAAATGCACCATTAGATGGGCAAAGAACAAATTGTATTGTTCACTTAATTATCTAAGAGTTGTATTTGATGAAATTGGTAAATGTTACCTACCTAAATAGCTAAGTTTTGGGTGACTAGCCAAAGCTAATTCAAGACAAGGTAAAATATGGATCTTGGCCTGATAAAATATAATCACTATTTGTTGGATCGGGTGGACCACCAGATAGAGGGGGTGAATAGCCTACAATGTGAATTATAACTTCTCTTGCTACATACTTAGCAAGGACATACACGTCAATTAAAAATAATAATAATAAACATAAATGTAAGAGACTCGAGAGATTTACTTGATTACAACCTGGGTGATTGTTAATCCAAGACAAATGTAAAAGCTCTACTAAAATCTCCTTTGTGAAGGCGGAGTAGCCTCTTACAAACTTTGAAAGCACAAAAATAAGACTACAAATTTGTAGATGAAAAGTACAGTTGTGTATTCTAAACGATGAATGAGAACTCTATTTATAAAGTTCTGGTCGAAAAATGGTCGTTGCTGACGTGGTACTATTGGAGGAACCTTGGACCATTGGGGGCGCCTCCAGCAATGCAAGGATTATCCTCATCGCAATGGTCTTCAGGCTGATCTAGCGGATTGGGGGCACCTCGGATCATCCGGGGTGCCTCAAAGCGATTGATGTGGCCTCCATTGGTTATCTGCTCCGCAACGACTTTCTGGTGTCCGAGGTACCTCCAATGCATCTGAGGCGCCTCCAATGGATGGCGGGTGAGACGCCTCCAATGCATCTGAGGCGCCTCCAGCGACTGGCATCCAAGACGCCTCCAATTCCACCGAGGCGCCTCGAGCGCTTTGAATGGTCATTTTCAGCATTGACCATTCTTCCTTCCAATCGCTTGGGTAATGCTCAAGTCGTCTAGAGTTGAGCTAACCCGAACCCAACTCTGACCTTCTTCTCGAGCAGACTTCCTCCCCACTTCTCGTCCCTCGGACTGTGTCCTTCTCGCTCCACTGATGTACTCTTCCGTAACTCCTCGTCCCTTGGATGCACCGAGCCAGTCAGCTCCCTTCTTGTGTCATCCTTCTCGTTCATTGCGTCTTCCACTTTACTTCTTATGCTCCTAAGTCCCTGCACACTAAGACACAAGACATCAAATATACACAGGGTCTAACTTAACTCTATTGATCAATATCAAAACTAACTCGGGGTACTTACAATCTCCCCTTTTTTGATGTGCATCAACTCGAGGTTAAGTTAGGAGAATCAAACAAGAAATTGCATCAAAAAAAATTATAAGAACAACATAAATTTTGCAATATTAATCCTCCCCCTAAACTTAACGCTATCAATTCTCCCCCTTTGATAACATCAAAAATAAGGCGGGGGGGGGGTGAATGAAAAATGCAGTTAAAACATTTGAGAAAATTTATAGGAGATGTACACAAGTAATACAAGTTTGTGTACTTTTACTATAATTATTTTTCAAAGAATATTATTTTTAAGAATTATCTTTCAGATTTGTCATAAAAAATTTGAAAATTATTTTTTTACTTTTGAAAAATATTGAAATTTTTTGTCTATATCAAACATAATCAATATGATCAAAGAAAAAAAATTCATGAGAAAACTATTTCTTTTATCATGAGAAAATATTTTTTTTACAAAAATAGATATTTTCTAATAACAATACCTAAAAAAAGAATTTGACATTGAAAAACCTTGCTAAATTTCCTTAGCATTCAAAATTTAACGATTATCTACAAAAAAAATAAGTTTTTCAAAAATCAATCTCTGGAAATTTTAAATTTTAAAAATTTGATTTTCGTTATAAAATTCATAAAAAAATTATGTAACGGTCGAAAATTTTCGTCATTTGAATCTCCCCCTTCACTGATGCTCTCTCCTGAAGTGTCTTCATTGTCTGCTTCTGGTTGTTAGTGCTAGTCCAACGTATTCTTCTAACTCAAACTCTTCTGACGATGAGTCGCTGATGCTTTAAGGTTTTTATTCTTGGACTTTCATGACCCCTTATCCTTTTCATTTCCTTTATTCTTCAATCTGGTGTAATGTCTTTGACGTGACCTTCTTTGTCACAGTTGTATTCTATTCTTTCTCCTCCGAAGTAGCTTTGTCGCCTATCTCTTATCAAAACCATTAGTTTTAAAGAATTGACTCATTTTCCTTACCAGATAAGCCTCTTGATCTTCATCGAGAGATGACTCTGAATCCAATTCGTTCTTCTTGGCTTTAAGCGATAGGTTCTGATTCGGCTCCTTTTCTTTTCTTAGTCCTATACATCGAGATTCGTGAAGTTATAAAGTTGAAAACCAATTTTCTAAACTACTTACCTCAAGGTCCTTGGAAATGTAGTAGGAGTCTACAATTGATGTCGATTCCCAGGTTCTTGGAAATGCATTTAATGTATATCGAAGAGTATCCTAATTTGACATCGTTTCTCCGAGGTTGGTGAGTCCAGTGATAAGCTCCTTGAGCTTTGCGTGTAGTTGAGTAATTGACTCACCATTCTCTAATCAGAGGTTGCTGAGTTTGTTTCGGAGCACATCTCATCTAGCTAACTTAATTTCTAATGTACCTTCATGGAGTTCTAAGAACTTTTCCCAAAGTTCTTTCGCAGAGGTGTAGGTACCGATTTGATTGATTCCCTACACTGGTAAGATATTTAATAAATTAAATTCTGCCTTACTTAGAAAGGGTGAATACCTGCAATGTGAATTATAACTTCTCTTTCTACTTACTTAGAAAGGACATACCCATTAATTAAAAAATAAAATAAAAAATATAAATGTAAGAGACTCAAGAGATTTACTTGGTTACAACCTGAGTTGATGTTAATCCACGACAAATGTAAAAACTCCACTAAGATCTCCTTCATGAAGGCGGAGTAGCCTCTTACAAACTTTGAAAGCACACAAAAGTAAGACTACAAATTTGTAGATGAAAAGTATAGTTGTATATTCTAAACGGTGAATGAGAACTCTATTTATAGAGTTTTAGTCAAAAAATGACCGTTGCTGACATGACATTGTTGGAGGCGCCTCGGACCATTGGGGTCGCCTCCAGTAGTGCAAGGATTATCCATGTTGCAACGGTCTTTAGGCTGATCTGGCGGATTGGGGGTGCCTCGGACCATTTGGGGCGCCTTGAAGCAGCTGACATCGCCTCCATTGCTTATCTGCTCCGCAACAACTTTTTGGTGTCTGAGGCGCCTCCAATGCATTTGAGCCAGCGGTTGGCGTCCGAGGTGCCTCTAATTCAATCAAGGCGCCTCGAGTGCCTTGAATGGTCAATTTCATTATTAACCATTCTTCCTTCCGATCGCTTGGGTAATGCTTCGGTCGTCCAGAGTCGAGCTCACCCAAACCCAACTTCGACCTTCTCCTCAAGCAGACTTTTTACTAGCTTCTCATCTCTCGGACTGTGTCCTTCTCACTCCACCGATATACTCTTCCATAGCTCCTCGTCCCTCGAATGCACTAAGCCCATCGGCTCCCTCCCCGTGCCATCCTTCTCGCTCATTACATCTTCCGCTTGACTTCTTGTGTTCTCAAGTCCTTGCACACTTAGACACAAGGCAATAAATACACACAAAGCCTAATTTAACTCGATTGATCAATATCAAAACTAACCTAAGGTACTTACACTATTAAATTTGGGGCTAGTAGTATGGGTAAACTATGTTCACCCACATCCATGACTTGCTCTTACCCAACCTTATTATTTAGTTGGAGAATCATTTGATTAAAGACCTAATTAAGTGAAACTATTTAATGATACTTATTTCTTCATTTATTATTGTTGTAGATTACCATGTCTGCAAATATGTCACATACTTTTGGTATAAAAATTTGAGAATTATTCTTAAGCAAAAAAATAAACTATGTGTCTTAAAGCAGCCTATTCCTAAACCACCTGCTTCTAATATCTCTCGTGCTGATAAAGATGCTTATAAAAAGCATCAAGATGATGCAGTGGATGTATGGTGTATTATGCTTGCCACCATGAACTTTAAGCTTTAGAAGCAACATGAGAATATGGATGCTTATGGTATGGTTGAACATTTAAAGTGACTTTATCAAGAGCAGGAAAGGCATGAGAGCTTTGAGGTATCAAAGGCCTTATTTCAATGCAAGATGACAGAAGGAAGCCTATAGGAACTCATGTTCTTAAGATGATTAGATACATTAAGAACCTTGATAGATTGGGCTTTCCACTGGGACTTAGTTCTGCAATCGTTGCCTGGAAACTATAGTCAATTTGTCATGAATTACAACGTGAATGAAATTGAAAAATCTTTGCCTGAGTTGTTAAGCATGAGAATTGTTGAACAAAATCTTAAGAAGATTAAGCCCAAAACCATATTGATAGTACAAAAGAAGGAAAATGCAAGCCCAAAGGTAAGGGTAAGACTCAAACCCAAAACAAGGCAAAGTCTTCTACATTGAAATCCAAAGGAGGGATGGCTAAGGAAGGAACCTGCTTCCACTGTGGTCAGATCGGACATTGGAAGAGGAACTACAAAGTATACCTAAAGGAATTGAAGAAGAAGAAGAAAAAAAGTGAGACTTTCGGCTAAGATATTTATGTTATAGAAGTCAATTTATCTACTTCTTCATCATGGGTATTAGATACCGGATGTGCTTCTCACATTTGTACTAATATGCAGGATCTAAGAAAGAGTAGATTAACAAAGGGCAAAGTGGACCTACGAGTTGGTAATGGAGCAAGAGTTGTTGCTATAGCTGTAGGATTCTTTTTTTTTTTTATCTTTGTCTACTGGGCTTGTTTTAGAACTTGAGAATTATTATTATGTGCTTGCTTTAACTAGAAACATTATTTTTATTTCTTGTTTGGACAAGAAAGATTTTTCATTTACAATAAAGAACAAATATTGTTCTATTCATTTAAATGAAATATTTTATTATAGTGCACAATTAATGAATGGACTCTATATTCTAGACCTTGAATACTCAGTTTATAACATAAATACAAAACAGTTAAAATCCAATGATTTAAACTAAACATATCTCTAACACTATCGCTTGGGCAATATAAATGAGAAGCACATATCTAAACTCCACAAGGATGGACTTTTGGACTCATTTGATTTCGAATCATATGAGGTATGCGAATCTTGTCTATTAGGCAAGATGACTAAAACATAGTGATATATGTGGCCCTTTCAATACAACAGCTAGAGGAGGCTACCAGTATTTCATTACTTTTATTGATGATGTTAGTAGATATAACTATGTGTATTTAATGAAACACAAGTCTGAATCCTTTGAAAAGTTCAAAAAAAATTAAGAATGAAGTACAAAATCAACTGGAAAAAAATATTAAGATACTTCGATGAAATTGAGGTGGTGAATGTCTAAGACAAGAATTTCGTGATCATCTAGTTGAGTTTGGGATCATTTCCCATCTCACTTCACCTGAAACACCACAATGGAATAGTGTCTCAAAAAGGAGGAATCATACTTTGTTAGACATGGTACGATCAATGATGAGTCATGCAAATCTTTCTTCTTCTTTCTGGGTGTAGGATCAAACTCGACGCTAGAGGGGGGTGAATAGCGTTACGAATTTTACGAGCAAATATTTAAGAAAAATAACTTAAGCAGTTGAATCAATCAAATGCACATCAGAAAAAAATATAACTTACGAATCGATTATGACAAGTAAAGCTAGACCAATGTAAGCATGCATAAAATTTAACCATGATTAAATATGCAAGTAAATGACCAACCAAAACAGTAATGTAGACACACACAACAGTTTAAAATATATATATATAATTCTTATTTCAAATTTCTCCTAGGTGGAGAAAACTTACAGAAAAATCTAAAAATTAAGCGTAGTTAAATAAGTAAGGCAGCACAAACAAAAATAAAAATGTTACTCTAGGTATTGCTGATCGAAAATGAAAAGAAGGTTGCAGCGTGTCACAACACAAAGAATGATGAAACACTAGAACACGAGCACATAAGACTGAGTGAGATAGAATGGATTGATTCTTCAAGATCTGCCTTGAAGCCCTTTTATAGGGACTCCCCAGTCGCTTGTCTTTAAGTTGATGTGGATACAACTTCTATCTGGTAGATAACGGTAACGATGCTTCTCGATCAACCGAGGGATCCCCAATCACCTATAGAGGGGTCAAATCTAATCTTAACCCAACTTGCTTGGGTTGTCAATGACCTCATCTTCCAGGTCATCTGGAAGCTTGCCCGTTCGATCGGTCGCCTTGTCGCCTGTACACCCTTTGGTCGCCCCGACCTAGATACGGATGCTTGGACCCTTCAACTTCACTCGTCGAAAGTTATCACCAACTAGTCGCTCTGAACTCTCTTCGATCATCTAGAACCATCAAACAACTTCCCTATTGTTGTTACACATAATGAGTAGGATATAAGATTTGAAGTTACTCACACTTTACTTGACTAGATTTTGACCCATCTAGTTTGGGTGTCCAAGAAATCAGCTTCTAGCTAATTCCTCTTGGACTTGTTTGCCAAGTAATCAGCCTCCAACTGATTCTACACACTTGGATTTATATTACAAGCAATTAGCTTCCAGCTGATTCTATACATTTGGTCTTGTCTTACCAAGCAATCAATCTCCAACTGATTCTACACACTTGGACTTTATTCACCTAGCACCTAGCTAGGAATTTTTTCACTTGGTTCTCAATCAAGACTTTAGTTGTCTAGCTTCACTTACAAGGACTTTTCATTCACTAGCTCTTAGCTAGGAATTTCACTACTTGGTTCACAACCAAGACTTTAGCTGTCTAGCTTCACTCACTATGACTTTTCACTGGCCAAGTTTCATGCACTTACACACTTGACACCAAATTGTTAGATTTCACCAAACCTAATTTTAACCTTAGTCATAAATCAAAACCTTGGGTTAAAATATTGTGCTCCTAGCACCAACAATCTCTCCCTTTTTGATAGTATGAAAATTAAGTTAAAGTTAGAAAAATAATCACAAACAAATAAGAGTTGTATATATTCAATGTATGATAAAGAAATAAATATTAGTGCATTCATACATAAATATACTAATTTCATAATTTTAACTCCCCCTTAATCATAACTCTCCCTTAGTGATAGATAATTTTAGAAGTTATAATTTTTTAGAAACATTTTAAATTTAAAATTTCAAATTGTAACCAACCCTTTTTCTTCTTCTTTTCTCTCCTCTTTTTCATATATCAAAATAAATGGGTTAAACAGGAAGAAAAAAAATAATAACTAAAATTAGGTAAATGATTTGCATTAAAATTAATTAATTGATAGATATGCAAAGAAGTAAAATGTAATCCAAGAAAAAAATAAATAAACTAGACATCTAAAAATGAATCTAGATAGTTGAGTAAGTTCGCTGATTTTGGTTAAATTGTTATAGAATTCAAAGCAAAGATCAAGATTGATTGTCGTGTTGCAATAAACAATTTTAGATAAGCCATAGTGAGAAATCATATCAAGAGTTTCGGCGCAATGATCTGAAAAGAACTGACGACTAAGATAAGAGGATGCAAGTGGTTTGTTCATATTTACGCCTAAGGTCCTTAAAGGGAAATCTTGAATCAATGGGAGTGTGTGTTGAGATGTTCACTTCAGTAGACCTACATCTAGATCTAGACATGATGATTTGAGATGTACTTGAACTTTAGGGCGGTGTAAAAACAAAGAGTTTGAATGTGGTAGTGATTTAAGGTTTGAGGAGAGAAACAAGCTCTGAAATGAGAGTTTGTCTTTTGGTCATGGTTTTTTATAAAAGGGTCTTTCGGGTGACCAAGGAGGGGGGGGAGAGGGGTGTACTCAGTCGATCAGGATAAAAATAATTTTTATCGGAATTGGCTAAATTAGTTGAAATTTTTCTATAAGTCATTACCTGGATGCCTATATATAGTACGGGCGATGACCGGGTAGTTAAAAATGTTGAATTCTCAAAAAAATGAATTTTCAATCAAGTTCAATCAATCCCTAAGTTCAAGCATAAAATATGTCAAAAATATTAGTTAATAGGAGTTAAAAAAAATAGGATTTGAAAATATAAGTTTGTATCAACATAAATTTTGAAAAATCCTTTTTGACATGTCCAACTTGATTTTGAGCGTGACTATCGATAGGATAGGAGATTTTAATCTATTGGTCAAGTTAGGTAAGAGTTTTCATGCTTTATTTTATGAAAATTAAATTGTAAACAGAAAAAATTACTAATTGGATCAATGTGAAAAAATTTAGCCCTGATTCATATTGACGCATAGATATAAGCATTCAGAATCAATGCTAAGTCCTAAGCATCTCACGCCTTTCTATGTTTCATAAACACAAGCAAGTTAAACCTGTGAGATGCTGATTGTCTAAATCTATAGGTGCATGCAATCTACGGTAGAGCCTAGGCTAAGTCCATTTAACATTAATTTTGAAATTATATTTGAAAATAATAAATATGTAGACATGGTTTGAAATATTCCTAGTCCAACAATTAATGTAGCTCCCCCTACGTTGATGCTCTAACCAATTTCAATCTTGCAATTGGGTTAACATAGCAAACATTAGCATTTATCACATGTATGTGTTGTTTAAGTACCCAATAGAATTTATTTTCTAATTGGTTAATCAAGCATGATTTAGGAACCCAAGCGAGTCTATTTTTAGCATCTCTTTTGACTAAGGTAAGATAGGAAACACGATGTTGATTCAAACTAAATCCAAGCCCAGTCTTGTTGTATGCAGCTCGTCTGGATCCAAGCATCATACATAAATACTTAGACATAAATGTGAACTTACTCAAGGTTGACTGTAACTTACTGACTTGGTTTTTCAAATCAGAATTCTCTTCCTCAAGCTTTGACACCTGAGTTGAGGTTCTAACTTGATTAACATGAGTCAATAAGTTTGAGTTAGGTCTTTCCTTAAGGTCTTTGACCTCCTTAATTAAAGTCTTAACTTTAGACTTGTATTTAGCCAGAGTTTTAGTCAAATAAGAAATAATAGCATATAATTTTTCAAGTAAAGGATCTGTTATCTCGTTAGTTGACTCATCTGAGTCGCTGACTAGATCTGAATCTGATGATTAGTTGTAGTCTGACTCAGACTCTGAACTTGAAGTTTCTTCAATCGCGGCTAGTGTTAGAAGGTTGATGTGATCTAAGTTTGATTCAGATTCTAATGATGACTCATCCTAGGTTGCTTTCAGTGTTTTCTTCTTCTTCTTTTTCTTTTCTTGTTCCCTTTCTCTCTTCTTCAAAAGTGGACAGTTAGTTTTGAAGTGTCCTTGTTATATTTGAGTGGTGTCCTAAGGCAATCGCCTTAGATATTGTATTATTTATTTGATAAATAAAATTTACTATTTGGGTCTACATTCTCTATGCATGTGCTTCGATCTTAAACTCAATTAATGAAGTCTACAATACAATGCATAGTGTGAGAGAAATTATAATTGGATCATAATTTATTAAATATGACAAATAAAAATAGTTAAATAATGGGTGTTAATCGAAAAATAAGCTTATAGAATTTTTTTAAAATTTTAGATTTTTTTTAGATTTAAACGGAGCTAATATGATAAGTTCAAGGGGATATAAATAATAGACTTTTGGCCTGTTTGAAATATCAATTAAGTTAGGAGTTGATTAATTTCATTAACCTAAGGTTGGAATTATTAACCTAAGCTTTGATTTATAAAACCTAAGTTCTCTCTAACCTATTATATTTTCTTCTTCTATCTCTCCCTAGCCGCCGACCATTTTCTCCTCTCGATCTCTCCCTCTCCACCACATAGTCGTTGTCGGTCGTCGACCGCCAATAGGCGCCGTCAAGTCCGGCCAGCCCACGGCCGCCGACCTCCTTCTTCTCCTCTGAAGATCATGGCCGACCAAAATTTTCCCCTTGATTCCTCTTCTCCCCTGGAGATCGACTTCCGGCCACCATCGCAAGGCTAGGGTCGGCCAACAGTCATTGCCGAGGCTAGTTCTGCTTCAGATCTGCTTTGTCCAGATTGACCCCTAAGTCAGATATGATTCTCTTCCTCCTCCAACCATCCCACCAATGCCTCCCCTCCTCATCGGTCGTCGCTTCCGCGGCAGCCCTACGACCATCGCCATCAGGCTAGGTCCTAGCCACCGCCACCACCATCACTTCTAGGCCAGGCTAGCCATCACCGCCAACCTGCAATAGTTGTTAACAGCCACAATCGATCACCGTTGGCCACATTGTCCAGATCCACTCCCAGATTTGTTCTAGCTAGCCCTCCGGCCAGATTCGTTGCTCTGGCCACCCTTGCACCTCCGACCACCATAGCTGACAGCCACCCCTACTCCGACTATTCCTAGTGGAGATAGCAGTCGTCGGCCACTGAATTGGCCAGATTCCTTGCTGGTGCTACTGTTCCGATCTCTTTGGCCAAGTTTATCCCTGCCATCTTCACTGTGTTGCACTTCCCTCCCTATTCCGGCCGGCCAGCCACCATTATAGTACTATTCCGGCCACCTTCAGCAGATAAAAGTTGAGTTAACGAATTGGGTTTTGGTGTAGTTAGATTTTGGTTGATTAGCCATCTTGAGATTCTTGGATTTGGACCATAGGGTTGATTTCTAATGGTTGTATATTGGGTGTGGATGAAGATTAGATATTATTGTATAATTCTATCCTCAAATTATGAATTATGCCAAAGTGTAGGGTTAGTGATGGATTGGATTGCCTTATGTGAAGTTAGTATCAAATTGGATAGATGATTACTTTATGTGGGGGGTTGTTAATTGCATTGGGATAACAAACCCCTATGTGAATATATACCTTCTAATTAGATGTTAGAGTGATTTAGTTGGTTTGATGTACTGGTTGAACCAATTTGTGTTCCTAATCGGTTTAGGACTAGGGATTCAAGTAGTTAATGGATGAGAAATCGATATGTGGAATGATATGTGAGTTTAGGGGATTTGTTAATTGGAATAGGATAACAAATCTCTAAACCTAAATTATTTTCATTTGATCCATTAATTAGATATTTAATCCATATAATGTTGCTAGTAGTTTATTACTAATATTGGTTTAGCATTTAAGTAGTTTTCGTATATCTATTTTTAGGATCCAGATTCAGGACGGAGTGTTTGACTTGAGGATATTCAACACGATATATTTTATGGTGGGTATTTCTTCCCTTGCTCTCATTTATAGTTATTGATCTTAGTGCATGACATGTTCAGATTGATATATTAGCCGTATATACCTTGATTCTATTCTCATGCTACCTGAGTTTTGATACTTGCTCGCTTGTACTTGAGATGCTCAGTTTATTTCTATGTAGTCTCTATGATTTCATATCCTGTAGTGTGTACACGTGTGCACAATAGGAACATGTTTATGAGTGAGTAATCATATAGTTGTTTGGCATGCATGTGACGTGTATTTTTGTTCATATGTTAGTTTCAGTTTATTCGTGTCATGTAGTTGTGTATGCATGTATGGCGTATGCATTGGATAATGTAGGATGCGATACATTATTCATGATTTGTAGATGTGGACACGTGTATGATGTGCACCAATAATGATGTAGCATTTATTGCATGTTTTTGATTGTGTGTTGGACACGTGTGTGGCGTGTACCCTACATATTGTAGCATGTGTGTGACATGTACTCTAGGTGATGTATCATGTTAGTGACTATCATGTCTGACTTGTGATTATAAACACGCGTGTGACATGTAATATGATTAGTATGTCATGATAGATGTAGTTGTGTACATTACATAGATAAACATGTAAGATGATAGGATTGGTTGTATCCTACTCATCATGGTGATGCATACATACTATCAATTATGTCTCCCATTAGGTTGGTTGAGTGAGTCGTAGCATCACGGTGTTGCATGCATGCTATCAATCAGGGCTTCCTTCAGGTGTGAGCTAGTCGTAGCATCACGGTGTTGCATGCATGCTATCGATTAGGGCTCCCTTCGAGTGTGAGCTAGTCGTAGCATCATGGGGATGCATACATGCTATCGTCTATGTCTCCCATTAGGTTGGTTGAGTGAGTCGTAGCATCATGACGTTGCATGCATGCTAGCGATCACTTCTCTCTTCGGGTGTGAGAGCATCGTAGTCATGCTATTGCTTGCTTATTGCTTGACTGTATGCATCCAATCTGTGGATGAGATGAGATGAAATTTCCTCTCCCAAATAGAGATTAGGCTGCCCATGAGATCAATCGTGGAAAAGCATTTATCATGCAGCCCGTAGCTAGATAGCTACTTCTTGTCTGCCCACGAGACCAGTTGTGGCAGAGTGTTTCTCATGTAAATAGGGACCTTGACATTTTGGAATGCTCATGAGACCAGTCATGGTAGAGCGTTTCTCATGTAGTCCATAACTGACGAGCGGGATGTCTATCTTTATATCTTGTAGTAGAGCATTGCTCCCACATATAATGATTTATTATGGTGGAGTATTGCTCCCACATATAGTGATTTATTGTGGTGGAGCATTGCTCTCACATATGATGTTCTATTGTGGTGGAGCGTGACTCTCACATATGTTGATTGTATTTTGATACTTGCACTGATACATGCATATGAGATACTATACCCATGATATTCATTACCTGTTACTACTCATGATATTGTGTGCAGTCGAGTAGGGTGATGGTGTAGTAGATGCATACATGTGTACTGCTGGTTGGTGAGTATAATTTCCTTGTGAGACTGTATGCCTTTGAATCCCTATACACTTAATTGTTCATGCACTATCTTCTTATATCCACTGAGTATTTCTTTTGTACTTACCACCCCTGCTTTCTATTATTTTTTTCAGGTTAGCAAGTATATGTTGATTGAATCGCTTGGAGGATATCTACTTGTGCCGTCCCATTCGCATCAAGCTACGATTTTCTCCTTTTTGCTTTGGTTTTTTTTTGCTTTCGTATTTATTTATTGTACTAGCGTTGTAATAATTAAGTCGTATCTGGACTTTTAGATTTTCTTTGTTATGTATTTAGTGTCTTAAGTCAGGCCGCCACGCGATTATGTTTTTGAATTTTAGGATTGAGTAGACCTTATATTTTCTTACTCTGTTTGGTCTGTATTACTTATTCTGCATGGTTGTGTTATGGTTTGAGTTTTGTGGACTCATACCATGTTGTATCTATGATTGTCACAAGAGAGTATCGTCCATATCCACAGGTATGTGTACTTCCGGGGCATGACACAATTAGTGGGCATTTCATCATGTGTAATTATGTACGTATTGAAATCTTCCCTAGTCGATAAATTGGTAAGACTGGACATCATCGATTCTATGAGACTAACATATGTTATACTTTTTGGTTTATCCAAGCAGTCGATCCTCGCTGGCTGGAAACATTGGGATGTTGAGAGTTAACATATGTATGCTAGTTAAGGATAACTAGTTCATCAGATGTGACCTGCTATGAGACTTCATGTGGTTCTTTACATGTCGATAAAGATCTCATTGCATCTTGAGTGCAAGTTTCTTTAAACTTGAGATATCCAAGTCATCTTGGTCATGGAGTCTTATACTTTGACATCTTAGTCATACATCTCCTATGAGATGTAGTTACAGGATGATCGAGTATAAGTCAATATGTTCAAAGGTGTTTGAATAGCCCATAGAAGATTCACCACTCCTTTTATATAAGGAGAAGTATACCCTATGACCTCTTGTCAGGATTATTACTCATAAGTTTTTGGCCAAAGCAAAACATATCAAGAAAATGGTCTTCTTGGACATGTGTTTGAGAACATGTCCTGAACCAAATGAGTATAAAATGAGTGAAAGGAACAGACGCACGAATAATTATAGCTGCTGAAGGGTTCATAATTCATTCTGGAATCAACTATGATTTTTTAGTCAATTGAGGGTCATGATATACTACTAGATACCACTCATGATCTATTCATAATTAATGGTTAATTATGAATAGCCAACATGTTGGGTGTCTCTATGCGTGTTTTAAAATTTATTTTGTAAAACAAGCAGTGAAAGCATAATAATAAACTAAATTATTATAGCACGCACATCACACACATACAGGATACACACATGTGTAGACATAATCACAGAAATAAATTATACCTACTGGATGATGACATGAAGAAGAAACAACATCAACTAGCAACCTTTGGAAAGATTGTCTCTATCGATATCCACGTCGAGGTATCATCGAGACGGCTTCGCTAAGTCACAAGTTTTTGTCTCTGATTTAGTTCTAGCCAAACAAGGGAGACGATGATTCCAAGAGGGCGTCTCGGCTAAACTTTGTACCCAGCGGTGAGGGCAACTCGACGGCACAAAGAGAGGAAGACAAGCAACGAAGAAGCTACTGTCCGGGTGGCAGAGGTTGTTGTCTAGAGCTTTTTGACATTGTTTGGCATCCACGAGATCGCTACCGGTGAGGGACATCACACCCTAAGGCATCGGGGTTCTGATAGCAACAATTGCTCGCTGAAACTGGGCTCGGGGAGTCGAAACGGGGCTGAGCGACGGCGGACAACAATCTGTCTGCCGGCTGCTATTGGTGTGGGTTGTGGTTCTTGGACAGAGGGCACTGTTCCGGTGTCCGGGCAACGGGGGGCTGCTGGCCAGCAGGAGACTGCTGGCCGGCGGTGATTGGGGGATGGCACAAGGAGTACACTTCTCCTTGTGGTCGGCTGCAAGAAGAGAGGAGGAGAGAAGGGGGATCAAAACCTAACACTTAGGTTTAATCCAAGAGTTGTATATTTTTCTCTC
>JBBUKS010000059.1:5897423-5917977 GCA_038050645.1 Hedychium gardnerianum | reverse complement strand
TTGTGATTAATTCTTGGCTAGTAGCCAGGTTCCTACCCTCCCGATGTACTAGTCACTATTCGGGTTGGTTAGACTAGCTCTCATGATTTACCTCCTCGGTGTTGGTCCTGGGACGGATTGGCGGAGGCGCTGGGGCGAGCGTTTCACCTTTTACCATCATTAGGTGAGTAATAGAGATTTTTGGAGTAATGATATAATAATTACATTTTTCAATAGATAATCAAAAAAAATTAAGATTTAAATGGGGGCGAGCGTTTCACATTTTGCCATAATTAGGTGAGTAATAGAGATTTCCAAAGTAATGATATAATAATTAAATTTTTCAATAGATAATCAAAAAATTTAAGATTTAAATCTCTTGCGTATTGTAAAAAAAATTCTTTAATGAAAAATAGTCCTAAGAATAGTAATCATTTGAATAAGCATCCATTAGCGTTTTTCAATTTATCTTGATAGTCAGTGAAAATTTTTCATAGGATTGAACCAGTCATTTTAGGTCCGACATTATTCGACCTGATTAATTATTTTTTTTAGGATAAGTAATAGAGGCATTTGGATGAGCATTATTATTTTTTATCGGTTATCAAAGTAAATTGAGAAGTGTTCTGGAGGATCTATCCAAGTGGTCAATATTCTTAGAATTATTATCTCACTAAAAAAATTCTATAATATACCGCAACTAAAATTCAATCCTTAAATATATGATTAATCACTTAAAATATTTAATCCTTAAATATTTGATTAATCACTTATATTATATTATATATGGAGAATTTTGATATCCCATATATCTTATTTCGCACCTTTCATGTATATTCAAAAAAAATTGTGATATATATAATAATACTTTAATAATTAAAATTTAAAATCAAAACAACACCGTTAATTCAAACTTGATTATGTATCTAGCTAGAATTCGAGTTTGTTTATTGATTTGAAAATAATACGCTAACGAGTCGAGTTTAACTAATTTCATTTAATTTTTAAATGAATTATTTTCAAATTTCGAGTACACCCTGTTCGCACTCTACGCATGATGCGGGGTCAAAATAAGCGATATGGGTCCAAGACGAGAAGGACCGGGGCCAAGAGGCTCCGCCCGGATAACATCGCCAACCGGGACCAGGAGGCCCTGCCCGGGCAACATCGCCAATCGGGGCCAGGAGGCCCCGTCCGGGGAGCATCGCCTACCGGGGCCAGGAGGCTCCGCCCGGAAAACATCGCCAACCGGGGCCAGGAGGCCCCGCCCGGGGAACATCGCCAACCGAGACCAAGAGGCTCCGCCCGGGCAACATCGCCAACCGGGACTAAGAGGCTCCGTCCGGGGAACATCGTCTTCAACTAGAAGTTCCGGTTGAAGCCCAAAATCCCAAAAGGTGAGCCCCGAGCCCCCAGGTGGGGGTAAAGCCCAAGTTATTTAAGGCTCAGATCCACAAGGTCCAAGCCCATTATTCGGGGACAGAGAAAAGACTAGACCCTAGAAACCCTGATGGGGCAGGTGTCTTCCTGCTACCATGCATACGAGATATGTAAAAGATACGAGGGGACGTTGCCCTCGCTGATATAATAATCCCCCATATCTTCAAGAGGTATTAAGAAAGATATACGAAAATCCTTATAATAATTCAAAGGAAACATCAGTACTCTACTAACTTGAGGGTCGGAAGAACCTTGCCGGAACCATCCGGCAGTCCTACTGACCCTTAGAGTTTCTTTCTTTGTCTATGCAAGACTCGTGGAGACCTCTCTTTTAAGCATCGCCCACATTACTTGGGAATTACGTCATTGTTCATTCGTTGTCTTATACAACGCAATTTAAAACTGATGAAAAAATGGCAAAAATTAAAAAAAGAGTGCCTAATTATCTGAATTGTGAAAAGAAGTTCCTGGCTTTAAAAAAAATTAAAAGGACGATTCTTATTCAAATGTAGTTGTATCTACATGGAAGTAGCAATTACAATATATAAAATAAATTACTACAAAAGTTTATGGTAGCCATTTAAAATGATCATAATCTTTTTAAAACAATCTCGATAAGATTAAGAAATATGTAAAGAATTTATATATATATTAATTTTGATCAAATTAAATTTTAAAAAATAATTTACTTTTATAATAAATTTTTTTTGAAATCGTCAACCTAATAATTTCTCTTAACGATCCGATACTTTCCAAAAATAAATAAATCACAAAGAATAATAATCTTTTGTAAATACTCAGTGAATTATTTTATATTTATTGAAAATTAATTCTAAAATTTATTAAAATAATTATTTATATAAATATTAATTGTTATTAATTCGTGTGATTATTTTTATATATTGTAAAAAAAATGATTAATATTTATTCGTGGTTGTTATGATATAGTTGAGATAAAAATATTTTTCAAATAAAAGCATTGTTTTAAATTTTCAAAAAGAAAATATTTTTTTTTTTACTTTTATATTAATTAAATAGAGAAAGATTTCTTAATTCATCCTCTCTCTCATGTGTTGCATCTCATATATGAAATAAAGTTTCTGTCGTGAATGAACTAACTAATGGTTAATACATGAAGTATTGTCATCATAAAGTTTGAGGATTAAATCATGATTAGTAATTAGATTCCTGTTTTCTCTCATGTACTGGTCACTATCCGAACTAGTAAATTAGTTCCTATGATTTATTTTCTTCATATTAATCCTGAAATAAATTGACGAGAGTGTTATAAGCGAACACTTCATCTTTTATTACCATCCTACATGGAATAAAGAAGTATCCACGACATAGCCGAGTTGTATCGGATGATAGACTAAAGTTTGAATGCTCTAGATTTATTTCTTTAAATTTTTTTAGGCTATTTAGTATCATAATATAACTTTTCTTCTTGAAAATTTAGAATAGATAAGGGAGGAACGTCTGGATAAATATTTTATTTTTTTTAATAATCTAAATATTTAATTTTGTGAATTAATTAATTTTAAAAATAATCGATTCAATCTTATAAAAAAAAATTATCGATTATTAAAATAAATCAAGAAATACTCATAAATGATTCATCCAAATAATTAATATTTTAATCCTTAAATATTTAAAAAATTTAATCACTATATCATTACGACTATCATCCTTTTTTGCATCACACACGTGCAGTTATAAAGAGGAGACACATCCCCCGCATCAAGACCCTGAAGCTCTCACTTTTATGCTGTTCCTAACAAAACCCCATTAGCAATCTCAATCTCTGTCCCCTGCCACTGCCAGCGTCCCATGCACGCCCGGCCGGTGCATGCGGCGAGCTCTCAGTACGCCCTCCGACCCGGGCTCGAATCCGATCGATGATGTCGGGCTCGGACTCTCCCACTCCCCAACCGGAGCTTCGGCCTTCGAGACCCGTCTCGGACTCTTCCTTTAATCAACCACCACCGTAATTTCCTCCGACCTGTTCCCCTCCCTCTCATCTCCATACCCTAAATAAACCCCATAATAATTAATACCATATATAATAAACCCCAAAGCGGCGCTGCATACCTGCTTCTCTTCTCTTCTCTTCTTCTTCTTCTTCTTCATCTTCATCCTAGCGAGTCCGAAATGATAGCTCTACTTCTGTATTGCAGGGTCAGTCTCCGGCCGTCGTAAACATGGTGGGCATAAGGTGAAGAGCTCACTGGTCAATGGCATACACGGGAAAGCCAGGCAATTCATTTTCCTATCCAGTTTTTTTCTTCTTCTTCTTCCTGAATTATCTCCTGCTAAAGATATCATTGCTGTGCTGTTATTAGCTAGCAACTCTAGTTCCTTATGGTTGATGTACTAACATAAAAAAAAAAAAAAAAAGCTTCAGAGATTTGGATCCTGATTATGCAACTGCATTTATTATTTTTAATTGTGTGATTAAAGGTGGATTAAGCTTAGTAGAAGGGCTGTCGGCTTTGACTTTGAATGTGAGATGAGTTAATTTTGGGTTAAATTATGGTTTGATGATTTAAATAGCGTGTAGAATTGGCTTAGGGAGACAGGTTTGTCGCATGCTTCAGGAGTATGCGGCTTGCATTGCGCTCGAGAGTGTGGACTTGGAAAGGTCACTGTTTGACCGTTGACTTTTGTTAGTGGCTGAATGAGAAATATTTTTAAACAAATAAAGATTAAAACTATAATTTTATTTTTTAAATAATTTTTAAATGATTTATATAGTAATTTTTAAAATCTTATACCAAAATTTACATCACTTTACTTTCTATTATTGTGTTATATATATATATATATTATAATTTTAGATTTATTTTAAAAGTTTACAATATTTATATAATAATATTGATTAAAATAATTATACAAATTTCTTAAGCACGTGCCAAATCGGTTCTATTTTTTTTCAAGAGTTCAATTCTTGTAGAAATTAAATATATATTTATTTATTATAATTATAAGTTATCATAACAAATAACAAATTAACATTACATTATTTTAGTCAATTCACAAAACAAAGTAAAATTTGAACACCTAAACTATCAATATATATATGGGAAGGAGACAGATATACATGTTGTGAATTGGTAAAATAATAATCATTAAACAAAATAAGTGATTTAAAATGAATAATTAATATAGCTAAACAGTCTTATTTAAATTTAACACAAATTTATTTTTTAAATAATATATGGTAGTATTCTTTTTAAAATGTTACACAAGCCAAGCAGATAGACCTATTTTACTACAAGGTCAGACCAAGCCCCGTATGCTTTCTCACGAGCAATGTCAGATGTCATAACCTGACTAACACAAGATAGGTTCATCAGTACCGAGCCAAGCTTACATGACAAAAAAAAATATTATTTTAAAAAATAATAAAAATAAAAATCTTTAATATAAAATATTACAAATAAAAAATATAACGACCAACTTGGCTGCAAGCTCACTCCCTGACTGCAAGGCGTGAACAAGACTTTTCTTTCCTAATTCTCTTTATCTCTTCCACAGTTTTTATTTTTTTTAATCCACAACTTCAGCTCGACTAATTTGAAGGTGGATAGCTCAATTTCACATACCGACCAAAAAGTGTAGATGAATCCTAATATAATACTCCAACATCATCAGAAGTTAATTCAAATTCTATGAGAATTCAAAAATACCTAATATGAAATTTGAATCCTCACTATATGAAAATCATTCTTACCTCTACAATCACACCATGCCCCGGTAGGCCTTCCTCATAGAATCTTTACCTCTAGAATTTTAGAAATGATACATCTCTCAATTATCCCTCCTTCAAACTAAACTGACTATAACTTTTCATTTACAAATGAAATATAGGAACCAGTGGTAATTGGCTGCAATTTTCTAAAAGGGATCAGTAAACAATTGAAATGGGCATAACTTTCCATTTATAATTTTCTAAAAGGGATCAGCAATAGATAAGTAAAATCTTAATACACGAAACTCCCCCAACGTAAAATCTAAAAGAAGTACAATGGCAAAGCGTTCAAATTATTATTCAGACATTCACAATTCGATTTTCAATTATGATATATTTATAAAAAAAAATTCAAATAAAACACACAACCAAAAGATATTAAACTTCTGGACCACTTGCTGCAAGCGCTTTCCGATTTATCTTAATACCGATGAAAAAAAAATCATGAGACTAAGCCAGTCCCCCGTGAGATCAAGCCGATCCCCGGACAAGCTGAGTAAAAAAAAAAGGAAAAATCATTGTCACTATAAAAATAAAAATAATTTAATAGAAATCAAGCAGGCATTGCAAGATGGAAGCTATGAAAATCAAAACAACATGCTTGGAAGATTGTTCGAGTGCATATAACTTTTCATCTATGTGAAAGGCCACTACGAATAGTAAACACATTCACCATCTTCTCTTCACATAGATCACAAAATAACAACAACAACCAACAGAAAATTTGAAATTAATTCAACCAGTTTTTTTCGGCTTTGATCGCTATTACTACGGCCCACTCTGGGAAATTCAATGGCAATGAAGAAATAAATGAAACCCTAATACGGTAAATGTAGCGAAAAATTCTCACAATTACAAAACAAATGCTGGGTGAAAAGAATAAAGGAGAAATGTATTAATAGAGCTTGAGCAAACCAAGAAATTAGGGTGATGAGGAAAGGAAAGATGATACTCTTAAGAAATGATGAGTGAAAGGTGTGTTGCATATGATCGTTCAGATTTTGTACGAGGATTAGGGACGACACAATGGGATCAAAACCATCCTAATTAAAAACAAAAATATTGGAACCAAGTCACATACGCATTGCAACATGCAAAGTGTAGAGATAGAAACAACTTGTTGGTGGATAACTGAAATATATAACCCTACATATGCGAGAAGGGGGATTAGCAATAGCAGAATGAGATCAAAATCATCCAAATAAAAACCAAAACAATATTGAGAACACATTGAGCAGGAATCACATGATGCAAACAGTATGGAAACACCTTGCTCTGAGGATAACCGAAATAAATAACTCTTCAAATAGAATAAGGGCCTCTAACAATTGCTGGCATACGCACCATTGTCCTCTTCTGCCCTTCTCATAAATCACAAAATAACAAAAAGGAAAAAAGGATTGTCGACATGGAAATTTAGCAATTAAATAGTATAGGACGTTCGGAAAGCGAAATGCCATTGAAAAATTTGACAGCATTGTCGATCAGTTTTCTTCCCTTTGATTGCTATCGCTACAACCAAAGGCACAGGAATCCATCCTAATCTCAGTACAATGTAGCAGAAATCTCTACCAATCGCCAAAACAAATAGTCAATGAAGAAAATAAATGTAAGAATAAAGTTGAGAGAACACTAGAAATTGTAAGTGATAAGGAAGACAAGGCAGAGACTTTAGAAAAAAGGATGAACAGAAGGTCAGTTGTACAGAGTCATTAAAAGTTTCTGAAAGGATCGATGACACCGATCTAAATTGTCCAAATAAAAGCCAAAATAATCGAAAACAAATAATGTAGGCATTGTTGGATGGAAATTAAAGAGGTAAAAGTAGCTTGCTTGGAAGATAATCTAGTTACATAACCCTTTGTATACTTTAAAGGCCTCTAACAATGGATGATATATTTACCATTTTCCTCTTCTTCCCTTTACATAAATCGCATAAAGAACAAAAATTGATCTTTTTCCCATATAAATTAGTGATCAAATGTGGGAAGTTTGGTAAGCAAAATGCCAATGAAAAATTTGATGACAATTTGACCAGTTTTCTTCCCTTGAATTGCTGTTGCTACAGCCACCTTTGGCAATTTCAAGACCAAGGCAACATTAAATGAACCCTAACCTTGGTACAATGTAGCAAATAGAATCTAGCAGTTGCTAAAACAAATGCTCAATGGGAAAAAGATAAATAAATAAAGGAAGGATCAATGGTGAAATCTGTCAATAGAACTTAAATAAACCTTTGAAATTGGGGGCAATGAGGAAAGAGAAGTAAAAGCCCTAGCGAAATGATGGGATGAGTGACAGATTTTTTCTAAGAGTCATCAAAATTTTCTAGAAGGGATAAGTGGCAGTTCAATGAGATCAAAACCATCCAAAATAGTTCCAAACAAAGCATCTAGGCATCACAAACTGCAAATTCTAGAGATCAAAGCAGCTTATTGAGGATATACAAGTTAACTAACTGTTCATAGACTAAAAGGAATCCAAGAACAGCTGGCATATAACAGTGGTTGACACATGCACAATTTTCTTCTTCCCTTCTCATAAATTGCAAAATAACAAACAAATTGATTTTCATGAGAAACAATTAAAATAGCACGGAAGTTTGGTAAGTGAAAAGACAATAGAAAATTCGATGGCAATCCAACCAATTTTCTTTCCTTTAGTTGCTATTGCTACAGCTGACTCTGGCAATAACAAAACGAGTCATGAATGAAACCTAATCTCAGTACAATGTAGCAGAAACAACCAGCAAGTATAGATGCTCACAATTCAATACCATGTCCATACATCACATTTACCATGTCGCTAGATCTATAGCAAAGCAGATTTGAGCATGTATATCATAAATACGATTCAATCATAAAAACATACCCAGCACAATCACAATTCCAAACTTGCAAGATTGTGAATCAAGAATATCTATAAATAACAGTGCCAATCATTAATAAATGTGCAACAATCACATAAGAAAAATAACATGACTATAATGATACACAAGCATGCCTTATCTTATTGTTCGACAGAAGAAAATCCACCTGACTGATGTGAAGAACCTTGCTTCAAACAGATCTGCAATCCTTATTTCGATTCCAGCATCCACGCAAAACAGCCATGCAGGACAACGACACAAGATTATAATTAGGACATAGAAAATACCATACCAGATTTGATCATCTGATCCAACAAGGTTCACAACCAACGAGAAAACAACTGAACACGGGTTTATGGTCAAAACCAACCATTAGGTCCATTACAAATATCTAATGCCCCTTTGATTGTGGTGGAGGAAAGAGATCAGCCTCTCGCACACCGAATAAAGTCAATCGATTGATCAAGTCTAACACAAGCAAGAACAAATCTTGGAGGATTACCCAAAAGGAGGAGGCGGATGGATAAAACTGATCGTTGTTTGATGCTAATGTGGCGATCACCATAGCGAGAAACCAACAAAAGAGGCATGATTACAGGACAAGATCTTGCTCGCGATCAATCAAAATCGTCAAAGCCGTAACTCTCGTGGCACGACCAATTCGCTGGAGCATGTTTGAACACGGACCAGATCTGTCATTTGTACAGCAGATCACCGATTAAATGCAGAGTTAGATATAACGACGACGACACTTCATCTGCACTAACACAGCAACACCTTCACAACAAAACACCTAGACAACATGGAACCATGCGTCCCCAAGGAACGTAAACAAAATGTAGTAGAAAACACACTGCTACCAGATGGTAAGCGCTTCACCGGACACCGTCACCGAAGGACAGAAGACTACTGATTGAATTTATACAATCAATAGTAAGCGCTATGAACGACGCCGGAGACGTGTCGCTCCCTGACCCCAGAAGTCGACGCTGTCACCACATTCAAACGCTCGCGAACAGTATCGCCAAGAATAAGGCAATCTGCTTCCACGCCACACACGCCGTCGCCGGATCGCCGACATCGCCGCGCGCGAGAGGGACTGATCAACTCCGGCGAAAAGGAGAGCAAGGGGGAGAGAGGGAGTTGTGGGCTGCTGCGGTCTCACGAGAGGATATAACGAAAGAGACGGCGGATCTCAACCGGTTCGGTTTAGGCTGAATCCATTGGAAAATTAGGGTTTTACAAGTGATTCAAGTTCGGTTTATGCGGGTTTAAACAGGTTTAACCTCGAGTCAAGTCCAATTTAGACTCTTTGGTTTACCAAATTGAACCGGTTTATTTTAATGCACGACCACATGCTTAACCGGCGCCCGCTCCACCCCCGCCCGTCTGCCGACCGCTCGCCCGGTGCTGCTCCCACTCGACGCCCACTGACCGTCGCCTGCCGCCCTCTCGACTCCGATGAACGCCCTCTCGGCGCCCCATCCGAGGGCTAGATCAAAATTTCTTCCCTTTCCATGCTACAATGGTGCGTCCACCGAGTTTTAGGTCAACGGAGAGGATTTTAAAAATCTCTCCTTTGGTTATCCACCGGCTATACGGTGAAGGACTTTCGAAATCGGAGCTCTCCTCTCCACCGGGGGAATTACGTCGGGTTAAACTCACACCCTAGAGATCCTCACGGATTCTTTACCGCAATCCCTTGTCAATTTGCATGGAGAGAATTATTCTCTGTCGCCATCTCGAAGACCTACGTACGCTACGTTCCAAATGGGATACGCAGGGAGGCACCACAGAGAGAGGTGCACTCAATTTGCTTTCGGCCTAGTAGTGTCCTGCGTTGCACTATTCACCACAAGCTACACCCTCCATTATCCTCCCCTCGATTCCAAGTGTCACGTAGGCATCAACCGAGCAGTCCCAATCGTTCACCTTGACAAATATGGTTTCTTCTCGTCCATCTTTGTTGAGTTGGTTGATGAGCCTGGTGCTGGAGGGAGGCCATGGAGGCTTCGGAGCATTCCGAGGCACTGGAATACACGCCTACATGGGTTCTGGCTGCAGTCTGCACCGTTATTATCTTTATCTCTCTGCTCGCTGAGCGCGTTCTCCATTTCCTTGGAAAGGTACGATTTTTATTCACCAGCTCTCTGCCGGTTGCCTTTTTATCTGCTCTTCTCACGACTTGTAATCCTGTAATGAAGTAAAACTTTCGCCTTTCTGTATGTCTTTTACTTGTTCAAACTCCTACTTTATGGATATAAACAGTAGAAGTTGATATCCTTTTGTTACTCATTGGAAGTTTCTTTGCTTCCGATTTTGATTCTAGAAGAGTTTTAATTTATTCTCTGATGTGCTTTCTTGTTCTATTATTAGTACTATTTTTTTTTTGTTCAACGTACGAGTGCTATTTTTCTTCTTGTTGTTGAAGCTGATGACATATAGATGGACGTGTATAATATTCTTCTTGTTATTATCATGCAGCATCTCTTCTTCTCGAGGATGGTCTTTTGGCTTTTTCACTTTGCCATTCCTTTTGTATGTTCTAGTTCATAAGATCCATTCCTTGTCTGTTATTGTTCACCATGGCCATTAGGCACAACTTTTCTAAATAACCAAGTTTCATAGGCTAATAGGTTGGGGAAAACTAAGGTTAAAGGATGCAAAAGAAGGAGAATTATTCAAAGTGATAGGTGGCCTAGAGGTGTGTTATCACTTCCTAAGGCAAAAATGCTCTCAGGACACAACAAAGTGCTAAAAATTATGAATGATCATAATCTCGATTGATGTTAGTCTTTTGCAGAATAGGGATTTCAAGAAGTCACCATGGGCAAGAGGCACAACCGTTCTAAATGACCAATAGTTTCAATTTTTTCATAAAGTGGATTTATAATTTCTAATTAAGTTAAAATTACTTTTATAAAAATTAATTCTACAATATTGGGATAAAAATAAAAATTATATTTGATCCTAAGAGTCCTATGAAGCATAGATGAGAAAATGGATGGATGACACAAGGTCAAGACAACCTCCTCGGTTTACTTATCCTAAAAATAATCCACGAGTGGATCCTTTATCCCTTTGCAGACCACTTTTGGGTCTTATTTTTGTCTATCTGAAATCAAGTGCAATGAATTTTTGACTGCGATTGCGAACTTCGGAACTACCTAGCTCGAAAGAGCTCATGGTGTCCGACTATGAATTGCGGTTGCCAGTGAACACTTTTTTCCTTCTTTTCACAGTGCAGTCATATGCAGTTCACAATCATGCCTATCTGCGTTTTAGAAACCATTATTATTTTAACATTTTTGTACCAACATTCCTTGATATAATGCCCTTTCTTTTCACGGTGAAAGTATGACTTATTCTTTTTCACAAGTCTTATTTTTTAATATGTTCTCATTTTTCTTGACTTTAAAGAGTTTTTTTGAGCCTTACTAGCTAGAACCATCGTGGTTCACAACATTTAACATTTAACATTTTAAAAAATTTGCATCAATTTGCAAATGAGTAGTAAATTGCTTTATAGAAAATATTTCATTCCTCTATTTATCCGAAGGAGGAAGGAAGCTTTGAAGAATAACTCTCACTTGAAGAGAATTAGGAACACTAACTTGTAATTTACTCAACTGTGAAATCGAAATCTTCAATTTGTTCCCTTGATCCATAATTGGCATGTTTTCTGTCGTTTTGCAAATATTTTATCACCAAAAAAAAATTTGTTACCTTTTTTTTGTTCATGTATTTAGCTTTTTTTACAGTTCATATCTCCTTTGGGGTTTTCAGATTTCAATAGAGATTATTGAGGCTATTGGTTGGTGAATTAAATTATTTTTTCATTAAGAGAGTTTTCTTTTTGTGCTACTCTATCACCCACCCATTATTTTTAATTCAGCATTACGATTTTAAGTCATTAGACTGCAAGACAAAGCTACATGGCATGCTAAATTACGTGCATACAAACGGATAGAAAGTTCCATTTAGGCTGATTTTGTCAAAACAAGTATGCATCAACTTCTAAGTTTATAGTAAATTTATTTCACTTAGGACAATACTAGTTTTATGAGCACTTAATATTAAACAATCCTTTTATTCTTGTTTTTTTGCTTATCAATTTAATTTTTTTTTTCCTTTCAGATTTTGAAGCATAATCAGCAAAATGCATTGTATGAGGCTTTACAAAAGCTAAAAGAAGGTAAACTTAGTTGGAATAACTCACCTAATTTTCCAAGTCAATTTTGAGCACAAAATAAGTAGCTTTAGATCCCCCTCTTAGTAAGCAAGTTGTCGAGTATGTTATTTTTGTCATGCATTGATAGTATGAATATATCTACAAGATGGTTTTGATTTACTACTATAACATGAAAAATAGGCTAAGATGACATTGACATAGTTCAAAAATAAAGAATAGTGTTTAGAGAAAATTTTAATTTGCCCCTAGAGTTCAATGATTTGTTCCATCTTGCATAATTTGGATGAACTACTCTACATCTTCAATTCCATCTTGCATACTGTTTTTCATCTTCAATTACTACCTACCCTATATTTTGTTTTACATTTCTCCATACTTGATGAGTATTGGATATTATAGGATTACTACTGATGAAGTGACTCTACTTTCTTGCAGAATTGATGCTCCTTGGGTTTATATCCCTGTTGTTAACAGTCTTTCAAAGGACCATTAACCACATATGTGTTCCAAAAAGTTATTTCTTCCACATGCTTCCATGTAAGGAAAAATCGTTTTCCCATAATGGGGAGGTTCATCATGAAAAGGGCACGAACCATCAAATAACCCAGAAACATAGGAAGCTTTTGTCTGAGAATGATGACACCGATATTTGCCTGAGTAAGGTTAGCTTAGATTTTTGGAACATTTTATATAAAAGTAAATGCCCCCATTAAAATTTGAACAAATTTGCTATTAACTTAATAGCATTTGATCATTTCTTCATCTCCTATATCTGTCTTGTAAATTGGAAGTTTGCCATTAACTTGTGGACTCTCATGGAGGAGGAAGCTAGTCGTGCTTTGTTCACTCGCAGATGCTCATGGAGGAGGAAGCAGTTTCTCACAACCATATCTCGTGTTCTTCCACATGCCAATGTGAGATCAGAAAGAAATATTTTAGGGTTTCCGGTCGGCTCAAACAATGGTTATAAATCGATAAATAAGTCTTTCATGATGCAATTTCCCATTCTTATGCATTAATAAAATAACAAATAAAAATAAAAAGATCATCAAGTGATACGTTGAATCTATTTGCACCTTTTTGAAAAGTTCATTTTTGTTGTGGGTATCCCAGTAGTTTGTCATTAATTAAGTTTTCTTTAACAATTTTATGGAATCATCTTTAACAATTATTAGTTATTAATTTCAGGGCAAAATTCCACTTTTGTCAATTGAAGCATTAGAACAGCTGCACATTTTCATATTTGTGCTAGCAGTTGTCCATGTTGTGTTCTGTGCAACTACTATGATTCTAGGAGGAGCAAAGGTAACTGTCACGCAAGTTTAAAAAAATCTATGCAGAGTTTATTATATTGGGAATTGAAGAATGTGCTCAATCTTTTTGTAGATCAGAAAATGGAAACACTGGGAAAATGATATCAGGAAGGAGCAAGAAAGAAAATCGTAAGCTATTTCATTAGTTCACCATCTGCCCCTAAAAATTGTTTTGTCCACAAACAAGATCTTACTTGTGGTTGCAATAAGTTCCTCCGCAGCCTCTATAGATGAACATGTTACACATGCTAGTCACCATCATGAGTTTGTGACGGAGCGTGCAATAGGGCTTTGGCAAAAGTCAACTATCGTTAGCTGGACAGTAAGTTCCAATTTTTTTAAATGAAGCAGTTTGTCATTATTTTCCTTATTGAACTTGCATGTGTTATTCAACCCACAAGTTTAAGAAGCATACAGAATTTTGTGTTATAGATGATGACAACAAGTCATGCTTTGTGAGTATCGGACCCTTAAAGCTAATTGCCATGTTATACGCGCTTGAATAGATATCATTCTTCAAGCAGTTTCATGCCTCTGTCACCAAATCAGATTACAGAGCATTGAGATCAGGTTTTATAATGGTAAGATGTACAATTTCATCAAATTATAACAGTAATTTCTTCTTTTAATACGATCCATCTAATTTTTTCTTTCTCATAACATCATTCCAGAGACACTGCAGTACAAACCAAAACTTTAATTTTCACAAATATATGTTACGCACTCTTGAGGATGATTTCAAGATGGTTGTTGGTATAAGGTGGATTATTAGCAAATTGAAGTCCGTTTATTGCTTTTAATTGGTTTTCTATCTAGCTAAATGTGTGTGCTCATATGCAGCTGGTACTTGTGGCTTTTTGTTGTTACATTCCTCTTGCTGAATGTGAATGGTATGCTGAAAACAACCAATATCTCTTCAGGAACTCTTAAATAACAAATAAAAAAAATTATAGAATACTATCGGTTACTATGTAACTGCTCATTTCTGGCCATGTCTAACATCTATCACCTTTGTTTAATTATTACAGGATGGCACACATATTTTTGGCTGTCTTTCTTGCCTCTTGTTGTAAGTCTTCTTACAATTCTATTAATTCGTTCCTTTTAGGATTCGTTGCTTTGTTCATAAGCTTAATTTAGCATAATTAACTGTGCACTTAATGTAAGTTAACTTTCATAATTTGTCATATCTATCAAAAAGAATCTTTAATAGCTAAGGGTGCTCTTCCTGTGAAGGCAAGTTGCGAAATGGTGTCGTTCCTATCGTACAGTAGAGGAAATTTGTTAGACTTTGTTGCACGCCATTGGTGGGGGTGAAATAAGCCTTAAAGAAAACATTTGCATGCTTCAAGATCCTTAATTGTTATCAATTGACAAGTTATCATTCATTGTAACCCACCAGCAATCCAATTTCCAACATAATGCATTTCTCCTTATATAATGAACTTTGAAAAACAACACACGAAACTTAATCAATAGTGCATAGCACCATAATGCAAAATGTGACTCACGAGATTGGATTAAATAGAATAGGTCATTGCCCCATTATGTTGTCTTATGATGAAAATTAGTAAACAAAGCGAAAGTTTAAGTATCTTCACTGCATAATGCTGTATGATCTGATCAAACAGCTCTAGTTTATTGACTTAATATTGTTTTGGCACTAGTCTTTGAATCCTTGAAGTAGTGTTATATTCTTATTCTTATCTGTGTAAAATCATTTTCTCATTCGCTTAAGCTTTTGGGATGAGTGTTTACCTACTCATGATTGCAAACATAGTATTACTATTAACGACTTAAAAGTTTAGCTAGCACTGAATTTAATCGGCGGTTGAAATCTCAGCTTCTGCTAGCAATTGGCACAAAGTTAGAGCACATCATAACATGTCTAGCTCAAGAAGCTGCAGAGAAGCCTACAGATGGTCATGAGGCACCACAAGTGAAGCCATCCGACCGCCATTTTTGGTTCGGTAGGCCTGGGATAGTCCTATATTTGATCCACTTCATCTTATTTCAGAATGCATTTGAGCTGGCTATTTTCTTTTGGATCTTGGTGAGCATATTCACAACAACCATGTTGCCATTACAAGATTCTTTTTCTAACTTCAAGCTTGGCGTTTGCAGTGCACCTACGGATTTAAATCCTGTATTATGGAAAGAATTGGTTACGTCGTCCCCAGACTTTTCATCGGGTAATGCTCAGTAATGCAACTAATGGATTTATTTTATCAATATTGCAGATTTGCATTGTTCCATCAGTTTAACCGATTTATGTTTCTACTATCCCATTTACAGTGTCGCGATTCAAGTTCTCTGCAGTTATAGCACCCTCCCACTGTATGCCATTGTTACCCAGGTTTGTAGGATCATGAGTCCATTTCTTCAAGGCAGATCGCCTCATCTATGCACTAACTACGACTCACTATCTTATGAAGATGGGCGACATGTTCAAACAAGCGATATTCGATGAGCAAATGCGAATCACTTTGCACGGTTGGGCGGAGAACGTCAGGAAGAGAAAAAGAGGAAAGATTGCTGGTGTTTCATCCTTGAAGAACGTTTTTACTTCTAGACGCAAAAAAGACGATGAACCCGACGGTGCTCTGGAAGCTGATGCAAGTTCTCAGGGTGCCTAAACACAAACTTAATTAAGCATCTGAACGTGCTTTTTCTATGATGTATATATCCAATAGCAGTTACGACTACCACCAGATGCAGATGAAGGATTTATCACTATTGCTTGAGGTGTGTGCTAGTTCGAGAGTGAGGGTCCAATGCTGCTTTTACCTTGTCCCTACTTTTGTGTTCACAAAACTAATGATGAGCAACTAGATTGAAGTGTCTAAAGGTCGACACTAAATATGTTTTACTAACTGCACAATGGTTTTTTTTTAAGCACTAGGTATCCACTAGGTATCCGGTCCTTCGGGCTGAATTGAATTCATCTTGAAGATGAGTAATCCGATTTTATAAAAAAAAAATTATTGATTATCCGGATAAATTTAAATATACTTGCAATGGACCATTCAACCGTCTAAGATTTTAGGTTTATCAATATTTTATAATACCTCGTAATTGAAAATTGAATCGTGAATATTTAGGAGGTTAACTGGGTATTCTACTACTGGAGTAAAAAGTGAAACTGTCATTTTAGCGATCCTTTTAAAATGGTCTTATATTCTTTAGAAAAAATAAATCACGAGGATATTTGTTATAGTGTGGCGGTTCTTTACATGAAGAGATAAGGTATTAATCTTAACATTTATTGAAACAATCACTCATATAAATATTAACCGTGTCAACCGATATCAATTAATTGTGTCAACATATGAGGATCTATTGAAATAAAATGTGAAGTCATTATTTTAACGGTCTCTCTAGACCCTACACTCTTTGAAGAAAATAAATCATGAAAAATATTTATCATAATACAATGACTCTTTACATGAAAAAGATCAAACAACTAATAAAATATTTTATATCTGTTAGAAATTAATCCTAATATTTATTAAAATAATCACTCATACAAATATTAATTATATCAATCCACGAAAATATAAAAATAATAATAAATATTTTATACTCATTCAAAATTAACTCAAAACAAATATTAAAATAATAACTCATACAAATATCAACCCCTTCATCGAGGGGGCGTGAGGACCTATTGCAGCATAGCTCGGGTACTAACTGCACTATGTTAATAAAAAAAAACTAATCAGATCGGATAATGTTAGATTTGGGATGATCGATCCAGTCCGGTTTCATAAAAGTTTTTCATCGATCATCAAGATAAATTAAGAAACGCTAATAAAAATTCATCCAAATAAATAGCATTCTTAAATTTTTTTTTATTAAAAAAAATTCTTTATAATATATCATAATTAAATTTTAAATTTTAAATTTTTTAAATTATCTAATAGATATCTAACTATTATATCATTATATCGAAAAAAAAAAAACTGCACTATATTAGAGAAGATGAAAGGTAGATTATTGCAATCGACTTATGAGGCAGAAAGTCAAGACAGGCATGATTGTGGCACAGCAGAGGACAGGGACAATTCCTAGGACATGGAGAGAGAGAGAGAGAGAAAGAGGGGTCCTCTCTAGTCTAGGGGCACTTTTTGATCATGCAGTGCCAAAATGGTGGTGCATGGCAGGGACAGGCTGCTGTGGCACTGTAGGAGTAGCACGACAGATCAAAATGGTTCATGTTCATCTGATCTCCTGTATATTATTATTATTATTATTATTTATTTATATATTTTTTTCTAAATCATGAATTAAAAATATATTATAATAATTATGAAATTATAATATTTAATAACTATTATACATATTATAATAATTATGTTAATCTATTCAAAATATTCACGTTATAATAATTATGATTTCATAACTGTTATAATATATATTCAATTATATTTACTTATTATTTATATTATAGTAATTATGAATTTATTTAATATTCATGTTATAACTGTTATAATATGTATAGTAGTTATGAATTATAATAATTATGATTTTATAATTATTACAATATGTCTCTGATTCATGATTTAAATGAAACATATAAATGAGAAATAATAATAATAACTATAGTATATTAGAGGGGTATTAAAAAAAAATAGGATGTCTTTTTTATTTTTATTTTTATTTTTATTATTAAATCAATTAAATTTTTATTAAAAAGTTTTAATATGTGTTTTTTAATTTTAAAAATTGATTAATTTAATCATTCATCAAATTAATTAATTGTATATCTATTCTATTTATTTAATTTTAATGATAAATTTTGATTTTGATTAAAAATAATAATTTATTTGATTTTAAATAATTTTATTTATTCGATTTAATCAAATACTACTGAGAGCCCACCTATCAGAGAACTCAGAGTGATCCTTGTGTTTCAAGTGTGAATGTGCCATAAAAAACATTGGGCCAAATTATTGGTCCTTTGAGTGGAGTGTTTCCTAGATGATGGACAGTCTCAAATTATGAGCACTGATTGGTGTGACACAAAGTAAGGATTATATAAATTTATCTAAAGGTTTTCATCTGGTTTACTAGGATTCAACAAGAATCTCGACACTATCATATTATAGACGAGAAAAAAAAAATAAAGCGAAGAGGACAAGGATGGTCATTGTGGCCGCGAAGCCTACATCTATAAAATCGGCTTCGTATTTTTATCGATTGACCGATCAAATTCTTCGTTCCAATGCCGATGCCCACCATCATAGCCCTGAGTAGTAGCGAGCAAGCGGAGCAGAGAGGAAGAGGAAGGTCCTTCCATATGCTGAGATGCAAAACCAATTGAAAATATTGCATGATTATACTTTGATCGGAAAGTATCGCACATATTTGAGAATTATTAATTCGTTTAGATACTATGAAACTCTTAATTTGAAATTATTTAGCTATTTCAATCTTATTTAGTTGACTAGTGAGATTGATATTATAAATTTATTTATTTATTTGTTTTAAGACCTTGATAAATGGTTTATTAATTAATAGTTCATAATCTTTATTTATTAATATTAATTAGTTGAATATATATATGTTTAAATTTATTTATTTAATTAATAAATTATTTAAATTTATTTATTTAATTGATTATCTACTTGGAAACAAATAAATTCTAATAATAAGCTTAGAAGGTAAGCGACCTTTTCAAGTTGTTTCAATTGATAAGTCAAGCTAATGATACTACTCATAAAAAAGGCCCACTTGATACTCACTCGATTTAGTCAAACAAAGCAAAACTAAGTTCCTTCGAAATGACTTAATTTGTAGTCGAATCCCTTTGTCTCTCTTAATCAAATTAAAATTCTATCAAAATTTTAAATCATTTCACGTGAATTCAAATTTAAAGATGTTTTTATTATAATAAAAAATAATTATATTTATTTTAGACATCATTCATAATTCATCTTTAAATTATATAAAAATAAATAAATCATAAAATTAATTTATAATTGATCACTAAATTAAATAATTGAGGGTAAGAGGAAGGAGATGTCTTTATGACTAATTATTTTACTTAAATTATTATTATTATTATTTTCAATAAAAAATGAATGCAAGTATTTCAAGACACGTAAAATCATAGCTATGCTAGCACACATGTCCCCCACCCCTAATAATCCAATCATATTTTAAGCACAAGTAGTTTATTAATAGCACATGTCCCAAGAACAATTGTCCCCAATCATTCATCAATTCAAAATATCTTTGGACAAAAATAAAACATTTGTGTTTTTTTTTTGTTTGGTGAATCCTCACGTTGTGTCCTCTTTTAATTTTTTTTTTAATAAAAAAGACGTCCATCTCATCAACTCTCCTTGAAATTACCTAATTATCTAAGGAGTGTATTTAATTCAAGTTATTGTATAAAATTTTAATTATATGATTATCAAGTAACCATATAATGAAGGTTATGGGAAATAAAATATAATTTAATATTGTTTGGTTCAATTTAAGT
The DNA here is from genome assembly GCA_038050645.1 of Hedychium gardnerianum. Classification (NCBI taxonomy): domain Eukaryota; kingdom Viridiplantae; phylum Streptophyta; class Magnoliopsida; order Zingiberales; family Zingiberaceae; genus Hedychium; species Hedychium gardnerianum. The sequence continues at coordinate 5,897,946 of JBBUKS010000059.1, read as the reverse complement.
AATGAAATAAAATTTTATTTGTTTGGAGGTTTTAGTGTATAATCTAGTGTAATATTTTACCGTATTACCCTTGGTTCAATCTCAATATATATATATAATAATAATAATAATAATATTATTATTATTATCAATAGTGATATATATAAATCAATAAAATTGAATAATATTTCATTTTTTTATTATTATTTTAGAATTTTTTTAGATAATTTTATTGGGCTTTAGATTAAGTCTATTTAATTTTTTTAAACTATAGCTAGGAATTGATTAATTTAATTTATGAAAGTTTTAATTAAAATCCAAAGTTAACAAAAAAACAAAAAAAACATCGATCTTCTTCTCTTCCCTGCGCTACTGCTTCACCGCCGCTGCTTGCTTCACCGCCTGCCGCTGATTTCTCTTCCTTGCGCCGCTGCTTGCTTCACCGCCTGCCGCCGCTGCTTGCTTCATCGCCTGCCGCCGCTGCTTGCTCGCCGCTGCCTGCCGCCGCTGCCTGCCGCTGCTCGCCGCCTGCCGCTGCTCGCCG
>JBBUKS010000059.1:5886066-5897323 GCA_038050645.1 Hedychium gardnerianum | reverse complement strand
CTTGTTTTTCCTAATCGAATTCTTATTTCGGATATCTAGAATTCATGCGGCTTAGGATTTTCAAAGAACTAACATTTCGTCGCTATATTATCATTATAACACTGTACATCGTAATTCTGCGATGAAAATGGCTTCGTCATAGATTTGTGACGAAATTAGTGGCAAAGACGAAATTCGTCGCAAAGACGAAATTCGTTGCAAAATCTGTGACGAAAATAAATTTTCGTCGGAGATTTGCTTTTGGTGAATTCTGCGACGATTTTTTTTTTCGTTGCAAAATAGCAATGAATTTGACGATGAAAAAAAATTCGTTGCAGAATTTGTGATGAATTTACATCTTTTTGTGGCAAAATTTGGCGACGAGTTATTCGTGACGAAAAAAATATTGTCTCAAAATTTGTCGCAAATATTTTTTGCGACGAATTTTTTAATAATATTTATCGTAAAATTCGTCACAAATTTAGTATTTTTTGTAGTGTCTCCAATCAACCACCATTAATTGTTTAAAATTTATTCATGTAATAATGATTCCTTTCTATACTCATGAAATGCATTTTATTGAATTCAATTTCGTAGTATCATTGTGCTGGAGATTTCCATTTAAGTAGACAATGTCAGTCTAGGTTTACATTACATTTTTGTAATTTATCTTCTCACTGAAGCAGTGGTTACAATTGACGTGCTGCTACCAGAAGTTGTTTCTATGTTAGTTTTGATGTGCAAGAAATTTTGCTGAGGTATGATGCCTCTCTTTGTTATATACTCCAGTCGATCCTTATACAGATCATGCTTGTTGATAGTTATAAGTCTATTGAAATGGACATCAATTTTTTCTTCACAAGAATCATTTCTTTATTCCTTTTCACCAAGTTTAATACTTATAAGTATTCTTTTCTTTGACAATCATATCACATTGAAATAAAAGTTCTTTTTTATTCCATGCATGCATTGTCTCTTTTTTATTTTTTCGGGGAAAGGTAAATGTATTACATCACCAAAATCAAATATACAATCACTTGATGTTCACAAAGCATCATACATGTACCTGGACTTTGTAGAACATTCTCTCAATACATGGTACAATTCTCTCAAAATGACATCTATTTGGTGCATCCCATAAAAAATAAATCATAGAAGTCATAACAAAGTAATGAGCCTTGATACGCCAGAAGACTTGGATCAAATCATTCATGTCTTTGATATCAAATCTGATGTCCACCCATCTCTTTATCTTATCCTAAAGTGACTGAGTAATAGCGCAATCAAAGAAGATGTGGACATTTGACTCTTCAGGTTGGTGACATAAGACACAAAGTTTGTAAGGCTCATACGGCAGGTTGTCTGTTGTCCTTAACTTCCCGTGTGCAAGCAACCAAGAGGTAAATATATGCTTTGGCAATATGCAAGGCTTCCATATCACTGAATCCCAAAAGACTTTGAGTTTACTTGGACGGAAAAAATTATAAGCCAATGCAATACCATTGCTTTCCGCCACAAACTACTCAATAAGCTTCATGTTCGCTGCACCTACTGAACTTGTATGCTTCAAAAGAACATCACGAATCTGTAATAAACGTTTGATAAGCAGGGAATCCATGTGCTTACTCCTCCAATGCCAAAAACCCACACGTTAGAGGTAATGTTGATGTACCCACCACACCTAAAAAGATTCCATTCGATTTTGGATGTTCCATAAGGTTCAACATAATAGAGCGGTGTTCCATACTTGCAATTCTCGAAAACCATATCCCCCTCTTCCTTTGGTAAACATATGGTTTCCCAAGAGATTGTTGGATGCTTCGTAGACCAAATGAAAGAACGACAAAGTCCATAAATCTTGTCGATCACCCCAATAGGCATCAAAAGTATAGATATCCAATAGCATTCTACGCCTTAGAGGACTTATCTCACCAATTCCAATCGGCCAGCATGTGAAAGAGTATGCTCTGGCCAAGATGTCACCTTCTTCGTTATTGCTTCAAGCAGTGTCTCATAATTTGCAATACATAATCTCTCTGTAGCCAAAGGAATGCCAAGATGTCATAAAGGGAAAGAAACCCAGTAATGCCAAGTAGTTGCTCACGCATGTGCTCATCAACGTCGACCATATATAGATTAGATTTCAGTGGGTTAACTCTAAGGTCGGCATTGTCTCCAAAATCCTCAAACAACCCATAATGAGGTTCAATGAAGAAATATCCGTCCTTGCAAACAATAGAAGGTCGTCGGCATATGCTAGGTGCATGAGTTGAACATGCACACACATAGGATGATAATGAAACGTTGGCTGTTATGAAATTTCTTTCATCGAGCGAGAGAAAACCTCTAGACATAATCCAAACAATAAAGGGGAGAGGGGATCACCTTGTCTCAAGCCTCTTCTTCCACTAAAGAAATCATGTAGTCCACCATTAAGACTTACCGAATAGGAGACGGTGGTGATGCATTCATGTATCCATCCACAAAATTGTTGGAGAAAACCAAAATCAACAAGTGCGGACACAAGAAAATCCCAATCAACCGTGTCAAAAGCCTTTCGCAAGTCTACTTTAATCATGCATCTTGGTGAAATTCTCTTACGAGCATACTTCCTCAATAATTCTTGAGTAACGTGGATGTTCTCACCAATGAACCTATCATGTACAAAAGCTGCTTGCATCGGATCCAACAAACTTCCCATAACATTAGCTAACCGCGTCACCATGACTTTGGAGATGACTTTATAGAAGACCGTACAACATGAGATTGACCTAGAGACATATGAAGCATGATTAGATTTGGGAATTAGCGCGATCAAAGTATGATTCCATTGTTTAAGTAGTCGCTTGTGCTAAAAAAACTCCTTCACTGCTGCAACAAACTCCGGTCCTATCTTGTCTCAAGTTGAGGTATAAAATTTCACACTATAGCCATCCGGACCGGGGGCTTTGTCGGCTCCGATGTCAAAGAGAGCATTCCGGATTTCATCCGTAGTAACCAAAACAATTATATCCGTCGTTTGTGTATGAGATAACTGACGCCCAGGGAGGTTATTGCTGTCCAAAGGGATACTTTGTTCTGTTTAGCCCAATAAATCTTGAAAGAAACCCACAAACTCTTGCACAACTTCATCCAAACTGTTTGTTTGCTCCCCGGAGTGCTTGGTAAGTGTAATGATAGCATTCCTTTTGTTGTTGCACTTCACTAAATCATGAAAGAATTTTGTGCATCTATTACTATTCTTTAGGTATATACTCTTTGCTCTTTGTTGATAAAATAATTTCTCCGCCTCCACCAACATTGTAGCTCTCTTCCTCACTAGCCCATAATCACTTGGAGCTTCACCCCTGGATAATAGAACCTTTTGGGCTTCCTCTAGCACTGATTTTTCCCTTGAAGCTTGCTCTAAGATGTGTTGGAAATGTAATTGATCAAGACATCGCAGCTTGCCCTTTAATCGAGTGAGTTTTGCTTTGAGTGTAAATTGGGCATTTCCGGAAATGGGTTCATTCCAAGAATTCGTCATCAAGTCTTAAAAACCATCATATAATTTCCACATATTATAAAATTTGAAAGGCCTATTGCTTCTCTTATCTCTTGCAAGTGTAGATAGTATACCACAAGAATGATCCGAGAGGCAATCGGGCGGCGTGAATTTCACATAACTATCATGATCCGCTATAAGCCAATGTGAGTTTACCAAAGCTCTATCAAGTTTGCAAGATACTAATCCATTAGTCCATGTCAACCGGCATCCAATAGAGGGAAGATCCATCAATCCACATGTACGTACAAAAAACTCCAAATTATTTAGCTCATAATTAGTTACCGGTTGTCCACCTTCCTTTTCATCAACCTTTAAAAGTGAGTTGAAACCTCCCATGATAAGCCAAGGTTCGGTTATTGTCCCCCCAAGGTGTGAGAGAGCATTCGATGAGGGTCGCCTCATCACGATAGAATGAAGATCATAGACAAAAGTCACCAAAAAAACCCTATTCGTAATAGAACATCTTAGCCGACAATATAAATATTGATCTGTCGCCATAAGCACATCCAAGGAAACCCACTGCATGTCCCATAAAAGAAAAATGCATCCTCAGTTAGAAAAGGTGAAATTATTAGTCATTCACATACTTGAAAATTGTTGTTGCATGATAATATCTAAAACATCCCCATTGAGGGCTTTATGAAAGCCCCTAATATTCCATGAGCTTATCTTCATTGACCATGTGTTGTACGGGCTACTTGGATCCTTAATTGTCTCACACTTTGTCGCACAATTTGATGACCATCGCCATGTGGTTGAGTAGGAACTGAAATACCCTTTGTGCATGAGTTGTTCATTTGACGTTCAGAATTTGTTGGTATCGAAATTGGAACAGAAATGCCCTCTAAGTTGTTCAGTTGACATCCACCATCTGTTGATACTGAAACCGAATTGTTCGTACTTGTATCAGTCACCGTATCCTCTGTACCTAAGGAGATCGCGAGGGACAAACTCTGATCAGTTGTTCTTAAGCTGCAGCTACTGTCCTTAGCCCTGTTTCCTACAAATTGGAGGAAAGTGAGTTGTTCTCTTTTGGGTTCTGCCCAGTTTCCAGTGTGTCAGACACAAGGAGTTGTTTGCCGGAGCGATGTTCCATTGGTGTCGTCTCCATGATCTCTGGAATTGCCCTCTCAATAATCTCCAAATCTGGCATTTCTTCACGTCCCGTTGGTGGAACCAATACCTCTTCCATTACGGGCTGTGATTGTTGTGCCCTCCTTCGATAGTTCAAAGGTTGCCTCCCCCTTACAGCTAGAAGCATCCCTCCTCTTGTGGATGGATGCCTCCCTCTTGCAGATGGAGGCCGAGAGGAAGGTCCTCCCTCTTGATTAGGATTCCTTCCAAAATTCATACATGACTCCTTTTGGTGTCCAAGTCTTCGACAAACATCACAAAAATCAAGCATAACTTCATATATGATCTTCAAATCAAGTTGAACACTGGTGGGCAAAGTTATTGGAACCTCTTTGATCATTTCCCCAAGGACCAAAATCTCCACTAAGAGTCTTGCATATATCAAGCGCTCTCTTGTACGTGTCAACTTGTCAGTATACAACGATTTTTCAATCTTCGAGCCGATAAGACTAAGAACCCTTGGAGACCAACAATCCAGAGGAAGGCCATGAACTTGAACCCAATCGGGAATGTATCATCCATGCTCATCAAACAAAAAACAACTCCACATAGTCTTCAAAAATAGAAGAATCCCAAAAGCGAAATACGGGCCTCCAAGCAAAACCCTATTTTGATCCTCCTCAGGGTCAAACTGATAGATTACCCATCCACTTTTATGCATGTGATATTTGTATGAAACCCTCCATTGAGAAGCAATCGCAACCACCCCATCTCATCCAAGATGTCTTCCCATGAAGCAACCAACAACACAAAAACCAATCGAATCGTCCACTATTTCAATATCTTCATATTCAAGGCATAGGTGCTCATCGGTTGGCTGCGATTGCTGCAAAGGCATCGCCATCTTTGCTTTCCGGTTGTCTCTGAAAAGATTCGACCATGAGCCATGGTGTCCCCGCCCTTGATCAGCATCAACATCTTCTTCTTGCTCATCAGCAATAACCTGCTCTCCATCGTTGTCAGTATCTGCAGCCTGCTTGTTGACGATAAGGGATTGTTGAAGCTCTACCGGCTGATTTGTCAGTGATGCATGTTGATGTGTGGGCCCATCTTCCACCCAAGCCTCTAGGAGGAGTGTTGTCAGGTCCAAATCATGACCGGCAACTCAGCAACTCTATCCATTCTCAACCTTGCCATGTCACTTACTCCATCCGTCCCAATGGCAGTCCCATTCGCCACCTCCATATTGGTCAATGGCAACACCTCGGAAGGAAGAGAAGGGTCATTCTCAGACGCATGGCCCCTTGATGGGCTCAAGGGGACTGTTTGCTCCCCTCTTCTTTTCCCCCGTTGGGAAAGTGGTCCCAACCAAATCCCAAAGGAATTTGCCATCCAAACACCCTTTCAGCTGTCGGGCAACTAATTCTAATTGCTAGGGGCAATTAATGATGATTGTTAGCTGTTGGACTTCTTTTCCTGCAACCTTGACCTTGAAGTTCGCCGGAGCTTGCAATTCGCCGGAGAGAAAAACACACATACCACGCACGTAACGAGGTTATGGTGACCTTGTTGCTGCACCATCCTCTGAAACGGGATGAGCCACGTGTCAAACGATGTCATCTGGGATTGTTGCTACACCGCTCCCTGAACTGCACGAGCCACACACTTGAAACGAAAGAACCACGTGCCAGCGAGGTTATCTGACCTTGTTGTTACGCTGCTCCCTGGCCTGTACGAGCCACGTGCCTGAAACAAGGGAACAACACACCAGTGAGGTTAGCTGGCTATGTTCCCTGCCGCCGGACTGGAAAATCAGCACCCGCCAGCACTCCCCTTTGCTCCGACCAGCCAACCACGCCCCCTACTACTGGTGAGGTGCAGGAGAGCCACCGCCGGCCATCGGTAGAGCAGTTCACAGCTCCCTAACCAACCTCCAACCACCTAATCTCTAAAAATTCTAGAGAGAAGGGAGAGTTTCTCTCTCTTGCATTACAACAGATTTTTTTTTTTGATGGAAGATATATATGTATATGAAATGGATGGGACATACAACAACATATAGCTCTAAGACTTCCGCTAGTCTTGTCCGGAGAACAGAATGTCCATGCATTACAACAGATTTGATATGGTACATGGTGCATACGGGGGATCCCATTGTCCCTTTTCCAGATATTATTGCAGGAAGAGATTTGTTTCTCCAACAAGTAAGTTGATTTCATCAAACAATTCAGCTAACCATTCTTATATCTTCCCATGAATTCAATTGTGTTACTGGAAACATGAATGTTGGAAACATGCTTGTATATTGTTTTAAAAAATTTAACTAGTAAAATTGCTTTTGAAAAACTTTTGGTTCAGATTTAGCACTCTAATATCATCCTGATGCGTTTTGTAGGATCATATTTGAAACCGAAGCAAGCATTATCACTTCTAAAGTAGCAACGAATAGTTTTGACAGCGTTACATCCTTGTCTGAGAAGGTGAATATCATACTAGATCATATTGTGTCGATTTGTATGTTAGGTTTTTGACTGCTAGGTATGTCCCTCATCTTGTAGACCATTTCTCAAGTCCTTGCAACAGCTCATGAACACTTGACGAGTAATTCCTTCAAAAGATTCTGCTCGTTTCTTTCCAAGAAAAAAATAAAAGAGAAAGAATTTAGTTTATTCTTTATGATGTTTTTGAACTCTAGTAACTAGTAATGGATAAATATTTGGTATAATTTACTAATTTGAATAAATATTTATATTTGAAATCGATGATTTCGATTAATGTTATTAAATATTATTTTGATTAGTGTTGATATTGTAATTGCATATATTTGAATGTTGTTAGTAAATTAAATTTTGATTAGTTGATATTGTAATTGTGTCTTTAGTAAATATTATTTTGATTAGTGTTGATATTGATGTTGATATTATTTTGATTGGTGTTGATGACAATATATTGATTGTATTGATATTGTATAAGTTTTTATAAATATTAAGGTGTATCTAATAAAATTTATTATAAAATCAACGACGGATTTTAAAAGTAGTTTGATCGTGAATAATCATAAATCAAGGGAGGAAGCTTTAAATGTTTTAACAAAATTATTCAAAAGATTCTCCAGCTCAAGAGCTTCTCAGTGATTGCTTTTGCAGGTGGAAGATTAATCTGCATATAAACACAAGTATAAACTCTTGTTAATTAATACTAATCTCATAAGATTTTATGATTTAGAAAAATAAAATAAAATCTTAAAACAGTGCAATATGATGAATCAGAATACAAAAGGAATAAAACAGAAAATGATTGAACATAAAGAGATTTCGATCGACATGAATGGATGGTTGTTTATGAATCAAAAAAAAAAACAAAGAAAATGAAATAAACCTGCGGAGGAGTACTATTAAGATCAAAGCAGAATGATGACCCCTTTGCCATTGATCGATTCTTCATCTTGATCGATCAGAGGATTCACTGAAAGGAGGAATAGTTTCAGTCACAAGAAATAAGATCAAACAAGTTGTTAATTCACTTGATTTTTAAGCTTACCGCCACTATTTATATATAAAGTTTTCATTCTTTTTAATTATTTTTTTACCGATAATTTAGGACATCTTGTTCCAGATAATTAGCTGTAGTTAAACAGATTGTATGGAAGTTCATTAGATTCTTGTTATTAAAAAAAAAACTCTGTTAAGTCAAGATTCTGTTTTGATTTTGTATATCTGCAATTAATAAAAGGGATAAACTTGCTTTCAAAATAATATTTTTTAATTGTAAGAAAACTATAATTTTTTAATCAATAAGAAATTCACAATTTTAATTTATTAAAAGTTATCTCAGTTATTAATTTTTATAATTAGTTAGATCTTTTAAAAAGTTATTAAGGTTTTATTTAAAAAATCTATTTTTTTATAAAGAATAGATCATGTCCTCTAATTATAAAACATAGCCAAGATCCCTTATATTCATCTTGTTTTTAGTTAATATAATTTATAATTTCCTTTTTTTATGGGTGGGAATTGATAATTTTCTTATGAGTGAAGATCCTATCTTTGTTCTCTCCGTGTTGCATTACTAAACTATATCTTGATAGTTTAAGATCGAAAGACAAGAAAACCCTTTATCACTTTATTTTTGAAAAATCAAAAACATCAAAATATTTTTCTAAATTATGAAACAAAATTTTAAATTTTCCAACTATATATATATATATATAATTCTTTTTATTTCAAGTATTCAATTTTTTGAACAGATAAATTCTAGAGATGATTGACTCAATTTATAAAAAAAATTATCGACCATTCAATTTTTTGAACAGATTAATTCTAGAGATGATAAAAAAAATTTATCAGGGTAAATCAGAAAGTACTCAATGAGGCTGCACTCGCAAAGGCTCATCCAAGCTATTAACATTTTTAGAATTATCGTCCCACTAAAAGAAAATCCCTACAATATGTTGCAGATGAGATTTAATCCTTAAATACTTGATTAATCACTTAGGACCTAACTATTATATTATTATCTCGTCTTAAGTCTTCACTACAAAAAAATAGTAATTTAGGGACAAAATTTTGCGATGAATTTTTTTCGTAGCAAAATAGCAACAATATTGGCAACGAAATAATTTCGTCACAAATTAGTAACAAAATATATTTCGTCGCAAAATTCGTTGCAATTTTGCGACGAAATGAAACATTCGTCCCAAATTTTGCGATGAATCCGAGAAATTCGTCGCAAATTGATTTTTTTAAAAAATTGGAAATATTTTAAAATTTGTTAACGGACCTAGAGACCTCGGAATGACACGAAATTAGTTTCTATGTATTCCTTTTGATCTCCTGATCATAACCACGCTGTCAAACATAATTTTTACCTCATTAAATTTGTTAATTGAATTTTTTAAAATAAGTATGCTCGATAAATGTTCAATTGCGTTGAAAAAATCACATGTAGGTAAAAAATTTGTTTGAGGCCATGGTTATGATCAGGATAACTAAAGGAACACATAGGAACTAGTTTTGTATCATTCCGAGGTCTCTAGGTTCATTAATAAATTTATAAAAAAAATTAATTTTTTTTAAAAAAAAAAATAGTTTGCGACGAATCCAGCGGATTCCGTCGCCAATCTGCGACGAATCCGCTGGATTCATCGCAAAAACATAATTTGTTTTTTTTTAAATGGAAATTTTTTAAAATTTGTTGATGGACTTAGAGACCTCGGAATGACATAAAACAAGTTCCTATGTGTTCGTTTTGTTCTCCTGATCACAACCATGCCCTCAAATATATTTTTTACCTCATTAATTTTGTTGAGTGAATTTTTTAAAATAAATGTGTTTGAAATAATTAAATTGCGTTGGAAAAATCACCAATTAAGAAAAAATTATATTTGAGGGCATGGTTGTGATCAGAAGAACAAAACAAACATAATGGAACTAGTTTCGTGTCATTCCGAGTTCTCTAGGTCCATCAACCTTTCTTAGTTAAATCAAATTTTAAGGGTTTCAAATAAAATTAATTATGAAACCTAAGCGAATGTATTCTAACCTAATTGAAAATAGTTAAAAATTCGTTAATAGACCTAAAAATCTCGGAATGACATGAAACTAGTTTCTATATGTTCATTTAATTCTTCTGATCATAATAATAAGCTCAAACAATTTTTTTATCTAATTAGTGATTTTTGCAACGCGATTTAATATTTATCGAGCATATTTTGTTAAAAAAATTCACTGCATGAAATATATCTTATCAAATTTTTGTTTTAGTTGATTGGTTATGATCAGGAGAACTAAAAAAATCAATAGAAACTAGTTTCGTGTCATTCCGAGGTTTGTAGGTCCATTAACAAATTTTGAAAGAAAAATTTCAATTTATTTAAAAAAAAATAGGGGTTTGCGAAGAATCATTGGATTCGTCGCAAAATTGCGACGAATCCAATATTCATCGCAAATCTGCGATGAAATTTGCGACGAAATCATTTTCGTCGCAAATTTGCCCTAGATCTACATCTTCCCTTCGCCTTTTTTTTTCTTCACCTCCGTTTCTTAATCAACGAAATCCGGCGACGGCGACGATGACGGTGAGATCTGGTAAGTTTTGAAACCCTATAATCTAGGTCTTTGGATGGCGCTGAGGCCGGAGGGCACTGCAGCTTCGCGGCGGCCAGATCTGAGGCCTTCGCGGCGGTCGGATCTGAGGGCCACGGGGTTGCGCCGACGGCGGCGCATGCTGCCTGCGCCGAGGCCGGCACCTGCTGGCCGCGGCCTGTGCCGAGGCCGACGGCTGCTGGCTGCGCCCTGCACCGAGGCCGGCGGCTGCTGGTTGCTGGCTGCGGCCTGCGCCTCCTGTTACGCAGCCGGATCTGAGGGTCGCGGCCTGCACCTCCTGTTGCGCGGCCAGATTTGAGGGTCGCGGGCCTGCGCCGACGGCGACGCATGCTGCCCGCGAACTGCACCGAGGTTGGCGCCTGCTGGCTGCGACCTACGCCGAGGTCGGCGCCTGCTGGCTCCTGCAAGGGCAGGACCCCTGCTGTCCACGGTCGGCGCCGAGGGTGGCGACTCCTATTGCACGGTCGGCGGCTAGGGCATTTAGAATTTTAAATTTATTTGTTTGGTTATGCATAATTAAATATATATTTGATTGTTAAATATTTAGAGTTTT
>JBBUKS010000059.1:5852492-5866865 GCA_038050645.1 Hedychium gardnerianum | reverse complement strand
ATATCCTTCTCTAGCAAGAAGGTAAGGTGGATGAGACTCTCTACATTCTTCTTGTCTTCTTGAATTCGTGAGAGGAGGAGAAGGGGGGTGTGAAAACTCTCCATTGTTCTTGATTTTTGTGAGACGCAAGAAGGAACGTACTCGTGTGGATACCGTAGAGGCGTGAACATTCTGATCACGCTCAGATCGAGCAGACTAGCAGATCTTTCAAGGGTTGTTCATGCATCAAAGGTAACATTCCTTTTCAGTAAAGTAGTTATAAGGGTAATTTTGCGTTCGCATGGATCTCTGGAGGGATCATTTTTCCACTACATTATGATGTGTTTTTTTTCTCTATAGATCCCCACAGTGGTATCAGAGCCACTTGCGAACGCGTTTTGCATCTTGTTTTATATGTGAGATAACGAACATGTGAGTTTATTATGATTTGCATGATTGTATAGGTGTTTTTGTCGGGCATGAAATAGCTTGTGTTGATCAAACTAAAGGATTGTAGCATCTTCGTACATGATATGAACGTGTTCTATATAGTCTGATTTCCTTTGACAAATATTACATGACCTTTCATCATGGTTGATGCAATTGCATTAATCTGTTGAGAACATATTGTGAAATAACTCATGAACTGTTGTGAACAGATTGTACAGTATTTGTCGCAAGTATGCATCAATCTGTTGTGAGGGTGGTCTCAAGTTCCTTTTCATGAACTGTGGGCAACAACTCATTCAATGAGTTAATAAAAATATATTTTCTTCAGGGTGTTGCCCCGACCCCCCGCAAGGGGCACTGCCCCCTTGACCCCGCCCGCTAACTGGCTAGTGGGACCGTCGTAAGGTTGCGGCTCATAAATCGTTGTTCAGAATCATAATAAAAATAATGTCATAGATCTATTACGAATGATGTATGCCATGGTACATGGTTATGACACTTTACCCCAATGTGATTGGATTATGTATGTGTGCATGTTGTAATTCATTATATGTCCTCTGAGTCTTGCCTTTTACTTTCGTACTTCCAGTTGTAAAAATTAGACTCCCCTCGAATGTAAATTGAGATTTCTTTTCATTGTAATGTACAATTAAGAATAGTACTAGTCTACTGGATAATGGTGGCAAAAGGAAAAACACTCGCCCCCAACGCTCCAACCAGCCTGTCCTAGGACTAACACGGAGGAGGTAAATCATGGAGGCTAGTCTAGCTAGCTAGCCTGAATAGTGACCAGTGCATGGGAGAGAGCAGGAATCTAGTCTACTGGACAATGATTGTAAAGAAGGAGGCCAACAACACATGAGAACCAATGAAGCACTTGGAGAAGATGCAATTCCTTGGTTGACTTTTTGATCTTCTCATAGGCTTGAGAAGATAGGATATGGGTCATAACCATGTCACATTTCTTTACTTATTATGCATTTATGTTGATGTGTGCCATGTTTGGATGTGATGCATGTTTAATTACTAGTTTCATCACAATTAGGTCAATTTAATATGCCTACCAAAGTTTGGTACTCACTATTACCTTGATCAATTGTAGACATGTTTGCCAAAGCAAAGTGACTCAATTTATCTTGGTAAAGTGCGATAGGACAATTATGATGTCCAGATATTGAACTTTGGGTGTGACTTAATTAAGTTACCTCAATTGGATTGAGAGCTTAGAGACATATCTCATATGATGGACAAACGAACAAATAATCTTGTTCACCCGACTATCTAAGAGTTGCATACGATGTAATTGATAAATGTTGCCTACATAAATTATACAAGTCTTGGGCAATTAGCCAAAGCTAACTCAAGATGATGTATAATATGGATCTTGTCCCACATGAATGTTATTGCTATTGGATTTGGAGCTAATAGTATGGGTAAACTACAGTTGCCCACATTCATGACTTGTTCCTACCAAGCTTTATAGTTCAGTGGAAGAATCATTTAATTAAAGGCCTAATTAAGTGATTTAAATATGATACTTATTTCTGTATTTTTATTGTAGATCACCATGTTAACAAATATGTCTAATACTCTCTCACTACGATCTGTCCTTGATAAGGACAAGCTCAATGGAGCTAATTTCCTGGACTGGTACAGAAACTTGAGAATTGTTCTCAAGTAAGAAAGAAAACTGTACGTCCTAGAGCAACCTATTCCTGAACCACCCGCCATTGTTGCTACTCGTGCTAATAAGGATGCTTATAAGAAGCATCAAGATGATGCATTGGAGGTATAATGTCTTATGCTTGCCACCATTAACTCTGAACTTCAGAAGCAACATGAGAACATGGGTGTTTATGATATGGTTGAACATCTTAGACAACTATATCAAGGATAGGCAAGACACGAGAGATTTGAGATATCTAAAACTTTATTTCGATGCAAGAAGGAAGTTTCGTAGGAACTCATGTACGTAAAATGATTGGGCACTTTGAGAATCTTGAAAGATTGAGATTTTCATTGGACCCAGAATTGACCACTGATCTTGTTCTGCAATCGTTGCCAGAAGGCTATGGTTAATTTGTCATGAACTATAACATGAATGAAATTGACAAGCCATTGCGTGAGATGTTAAGTATGCTGAGAATTGTTAAAATCAATCTTAAGAATAAACCTAGTACATTGATGGTGCAAAAAGACAAAGGCAAACGACAGCCCAAAGGTAAGGGTAAAACCTAAGTCAAAGGCAAACCCAAATCTTATGCATTGAAACCTAAAGGTGAGGTGCTTAAGAAAGGAACCTGCTTTCACTGTGGTGAGATCGAACATTATAAAAGGAATTGCAAATTGTATCTGGAGGAAGTTAAAAAGAAAAAAAGTGAGACTTCTGCCTCAGGTATATATGTTATATATGCTAATCTATTTATTTCTTCTTCATGGGTATTAGTTACTGGCCGTGCATTTCGCATTTGTACTAATGTATAGGGCCTAAGAAAGAGTAGATCGTTAACAAAAGACGAAGTGGACTTACGAGTAGGCAATGATGCAAGAGTTGCTGCTATAGCTGTAGGAACATATTTCTTATCTTTGCCCACTGTGCTTATTTTGGAACTTGAGGAGTGCTATTATGTGTCTGCTTTAACTAAGAACATTATCTCTATTTCTTATTTGGATAAAAAAGATTTTTCATTTATAATAAAGGACAAATGTTGTTCTGTTTATTTAAATGACATGTTCTATTATAGTGCATCTCTTATGAATGAACTCTATGTTCTAGACTTTAAAAACTTAATTTATAACATAAATACAAAACGGTTCAAATCTAATGATTTAAACCAAACGTATCTCTGATATTATCGCCTGGGTCACATAAATGAGAATCGCATATCACAATTCCATAAGGATAAACTTTTGGACTCATTTGATTTTAAATCATATGATGTATATGAATCTTGTCTACTAGGCATGATGACGACTCCTTTTAGTTGACACAGAGAAAGAGCTAATAATTTATTAGGACTCATATATAATGATGTTTGTGGTCCTTTCAATATAGCAGTTAGAGGAGGTCAGTATTCATTATTTTTACTAATGATATCAATAGATATGACTATGTGTATCTAATGAAACACAAGTCGGAATTTTTTGAAAAGTTTAAAGAATTTAAGAATGAAGTACAAAATCAATTTGAAAAGCGTATTAAGATGCTTCGATCAGATCGAGGTGGGGAATACCTGAGCCAAGAGTTTCATAACAATCTAGTTGAGTTTGGGATCATATCTCAACTCACTCCACCTGGAATACCATAGTGGAATGGTGTATCAGAAAGGAAAAATCATACTTTATTAGATATGGTACGATCAATGATGAGTTAGACAGATCTTCCTTCTTCTTTCTGGGGATATGCTCTAGAGATAGCTATTTTTACACTTAACCGCATACCATCTAAGGCAGTCACCAAGACATCATATACGATATGGACTGGGAAGAGTCCCAAGATGTCTTTTATGAAGATTTGAGTTGTGAGGTTTATGTTCGACGTCAAGTCTCAGAGAAATTAGTCCCAATATTAATGCTTGTTATTTTAATAATCCCACACAAGGTAAAGTATTTGTCGCCAGAAATAATGTTTTTTTTAAAAAGAGAATTTATTTCTAGAAGAGCTAGTGAGAGTAAAGTCGATCTTGATGAAATTCGAGATACACAAATTAGCACTGAGGCCTTGATGGAAATTGAACAGACACCATAAAGTGTTGTGAATCATAACTCTGTTACACCGCAAGAAGTTATGGAGCAACAACCTGTTCATGTAGAATAAGCTCTACGCAGGTGTGATAGGATGCATCGTCAACCTGAGAGATATTCTTTTCTCTTGTCTGACCACGGTGATACAACGCTTGTTGATCTCAACGAGCCTTTATCTTGTAATGAGTCCAGATTCTGAGAAATGGCTAGAAGCCATGAGGTTCGAAATGGAATCCATGTACACTAACCAAGTATGAATTTTGGTTGATTCACCTGAAGGGATCAAACCCATTGGGTGTAAATGGGTCTTTAAGAGGAAGACTGACATGGATGGTCATATACATATCTATAAAGGACGATTAGTAGCTAAATGATTCAAGCAGATTCATGGTATCGACTATGATGAAACTTTTTCACCAGTTGCGATGCTTAAGTCTATTCGGATCATGCTTACTATTGCAGCTTACCATGATTATGAGATCTGACAGATGGATGTCTAAACTACATTTCTTAATGGAAATCTACTCGAGCATGTGTACATGACACAACCTGAGAATTTTGTAGATCCAAAGGGTGTTGGTAAGGTATGTAAGTTGCAAATGTTCATTTATAGATAAAGCAAGCTTCTAAAAGCTAGAATCTTCGATTCGATGATGTGATCAAAACGTTTGGTTTCATCAAGAACGAAGATGAACTTTGTGTCTATAAAATGGTTAGTAGGAGCATAGTCATCTTTCTTATCTTGTATGTAGATGACATACTTCTCATTGGAAATGATATCCTTACACTGCAGTCTGTGAAGACTTGGCTTGGGAATTATTTTTCAATGAAAGACTTAGGTGAAACAGTCTATATTTTAGGCATCAAGATCTATAGAGATCGATCTAACAGATTGCTTGACCTGAGTCAGAGTATATATATTAACAAAGTGCTTAATCGTTTTGTCATGCAGAATTTCAAAAAGGGATTCCTATCGATGTCACGTGGTGTGAGCCTTTCGAAGGCTCAATGCCCCTCTTCTAGCGAAGAAAGGGACTGCATGAGTCAGATTCCTTATGCATCTGCTATAGAGTCTATCATGTACTCCATGCTATGTACTCGCCCTGATGTTTCGTATGCGTTAAGCATGACGAGCAGATACTAGTTAAATCCAGGTGAAAGTCACTGGACAACAGTTAAGAATATTCTTAAGTACTTGAGAATAACGAAAGATTATTTCTTGATATTTGAAGGCGATGAGGAGCTCGATGTAAAGGGTTACAGCGATGCAAGCTTCCAAATTTACAAGGATGATTCCAGATCGCAGTCAGAATATGTATTTTGCTTAAATGGTGGTGCTGTGAGCTGGAAGAGTTCAAAGCAAGACAAAGTTGCTGATTCTACTATAGAGGCTGAATATATTGCTGCTTCTAGTGCAGCAAAAGAGGTTGTTTGGATCCAAAAATTTATTACAGAACTTGGTGTAGTTTCCAACATAGCGAACCCAATTGACCTTTATTATGATAACAATGAGACTATTGCACAAGCTAAGAAACCTCGTTCTCATCAGCGATCCAAACACATACTACGACGGTTCCATCTCATTCGAGAGATTATCGATAGAGGAGATGTGCGACTATGCAGAGTACCGACAGATGCTAACATTGCGGATCCTCTAACTAAGACTTTGGCACAGAGGAAGCATGATGGTCACACTAGGTCACTAGGTATTAAATATTTCAATGATTGACATTAGTGCTAGTGGGAGATTGTTAGTATGAGAAGATTGACAAGAGATCTATTGCATCATATTTTATTAATAAAAGATAATATTTATGATTATTATATTTTCTTCAGATCTGTGCCAGTGAATAAGTATAATAATGTCCTAGGGTAGTAGGTTCTAGTGTACAACATATCAATTGGTTGAATTGATATTAAGAGACTGTACATACATATAAAACACTACTTTTAACTATTCCTAGTCAAACATTAATATACAAGGGTGATATTAATGTGTTGAGTCCAGCATATAGGTCAATTAATGACTTAATCTCACAAGTTATGAATATAAGATATCGAGTTGACACATAGGTATATATTAAAGTATATATACTGAATTGAATCGTCATGAGAATGTTTCATGGATTATTATATGAGTGTCATAAATATTTTTGTAGTGATTATTAGTCTAAATAATCTTTAGATTTGAAGTCACTACGGTTCTCAACATAAGGAGTTGTGTACTTTGGTATCGACAAACGTCACCTGTAACAAGGTGGACTATAAAGTCAATCACTGGGTATACAATAAGTTATGCGGAGGGATGTGAGTGATGTAGATGAGATCTATCCCTTCCATATGACGGAAGTGATAGGCCCCTTGATTAAGTAGGACTACTAGAATGCATGATCATGTTCAAATAAGTCAATATGAGACATTGAGTTTATTTGGAGTCTACTTAGAGATCAAGAAATACAAAAATTGATAAGAGGATGACATAGTCTATGCTTCATTGATCAATCTAGATATCGAGGTTAGAATGATTGAGTTATACAAGATAATAGACATAGAAAGGTTAGGTCGAATTTCGACATTCTCGTCACTTGGGTAGCAATAATGCATTGCTAGATGTCACTCATTGCATATATCTAAAATGATTTTAGAGACATTGCTAACATTATGAGAACCTATTGGGTCACACACATAGAGAATATGTTGATTTGGAGATAGGTTTATTTTAGTTTGACTAAAATACTATAGACATTTAGATTAATGGATTAATCAAAATAGATCCGGATTATGCTTATTGGATTAATGAGTTAATCTAAAGATTCGGATTGACTTATTAGGTTAATGGTTAATTCAATATGCTAAAATTCACTTTATTAATGGAGATTAATGGAGCATTAAAGAAAGAAGATCGAAAGGCTAAAATCCACTCCATTAATGGAGATTAATGAAACATTAAAGAAAGAAGATCAAAAGACAAACTTTTGGTATTTCATGGATGAATATCAAAAGCCATGGTGTGAAGAGTTGTTGTTATCTTTTGTCTTCTTCTTTTTGTCTTGGCCGACCACTACTGGTAACCGTCGCTAGGACGACGTAGTTGGTGCTTTTTCAAATACTGAGTTCGTGCGACGAATGAAGGGCGTGTTCGTGTGGATATCGAAGAGGCGTGACCACTCTGATCGCGCTGAGATTTGCCGAAGCAACTATGTTGCCAGGATTATTCCGTTCACGCAACAAAGGTAACAATTTGATCGAAACGAGTATTCTACATTCGCTTGGATCTCTGGAGTGATTTTTTTTTCCCGCTGTGTATGTATGTTATTTTTCGCAAAATATCCCTACAGTACTACTAGTTAGAGAGATAGGATTATAAATCTAAGATAATAGTGGTAAAAAAAAATTATTAATGTAATTAATATATATGCACCTAAAGTAGGATTACATAAAGACATTAAGCATAGGTTTTGGGAAGAACTAGATAAGGTAGTATAAAAAGTTTCAACAAATGAGATGATTTTAATTGGAGGAAATCTAAATGGGCATGTATGTAGGAATAAAAAATAAAGAATATGATAAGATACATGTGGGCCATGGTTTTGGTCCAAGAATTGAAAAAGAAAAAATTATATTAGATTTTGCGATAGCATATGAACTTATAATAGCCCAATGACGTAGAATGATCCATATAGCCGACCCCATTTAGTGAGATAAGTTGTATATGAACTTATAATAGCTTATATATTTTTTTAGAATAGAGAAGAACACCCAGTTCGAGTTGCGAAAACAATCTCGGGCAAAAATGCAAGGTAAGGTTGTGTACAATTGATCTAATGTGGTCCGACCCTTCCCCGGGATCCTGTATTGGCGGGAGTTTTGTGCACAGAACACATGATTGTGCTCAAAAGTGGGAACAATAAAAGTCGTAAGTTGACTTTTTTATGTTTAGGAAGAGGGATAAAAAATTTATAAAGACTGTAAGGTTATCTCAAGAGAAAAGTTAGCCACACAACAAATGTTAGTAGTGTTAGATATGCGTCCAAAGCATAGTACAATAGAAGGAAAACATGCATGACATCTACGATCAAGTGGTGGAAGTTAAAGGAAGAGAAATAAAATATTTTTAAAGAGAGGGTAGGAGCACAATTATTATGAGAATTACATGGCGATTTGATTATGAAGTGTTTTTAAAGAGAGGGTAGGAGCGGATTAACTGAAGTGTTTTCTATAAAGATAGGGTTACATCAAGGATTAACTCTAAGTCTATACCTTTTGCCATTAGTCGTAGATGAACCCATTGGACACCTCCAAGATACGGTATCATAGTATATGTTTGCATATGACATTGTTTTGGTTGATGAGACGTGAAGGAGTAAATGCCAAGTTCGAATCTTGGCGTGAAACACGGGAAGTCAAAGGTTTTAGGCTCAATAGAGTAAACCAGAATATATGAAATCTAAATTTAGTAGTATTAGACGTAGCAAGATAATTACTAAGCTAGGAGATGAGTTATTTATATTCAAGAGCTTTAAGTATCTAAAATTGTTTTTATAAAAAGATTGATGATAAAGATGTTTTACATAGGATAAAAGTAGAATTGTTAAAATGGACGGTGTTAGGTGTTGTTTATGCTAAAATTTGTAAGAAAATTTTATAAAATGATAGTTAGACTTATTATGTTATATGGAGATAAATGCTGGAATATGAAGCGAGCACACGATCAAAAGATGAGTCGCATAGATTAGGATATTAAGATTGATGTGTGGATATATAAGGATGAATAAAATAATAAATGAAAACATTAGAGAAAAAGTTATGGTTGCTCCTATTAAGGGAAAACTCTAAGACACGTTTAAGATGATATGGATACGTACTTAGATATCTAATAAATGCCCTAGTTATGCAATGTGAGATCATGATAAATACGTACATTAATAGTGGTAGAGGAACAAGAACACCAAAGAAGACTTGTTAGCAATGATAAAATAGGATGAAATTCATTTACATATAGATGATGATATAGTAAGGGATTGAACCCAATGACATAGGAGGATCCATATAGCTGACTCCACTTAATGGAATAAGTGGAAAGGGCGGATAGAAGGGGACGAGAAGAGTTTTAAGTTAGAAACTTCATCGTCTTATAGAAAATTTCATTCTTAGGAGGAGTTTGGATGTAAAGGAGCTTAGTTTTAGGTCACACATTATTTGTAGATTTTCTTAACTTAAACAAATTTCCAAACATAAAAAATTAGTAATTATTAGTGCAATTTTACTCTTAAGTGGTCACAAAGCTTGACTTACGTAAAGGTTGGTGATTGGCTTGATAACTCAAAGTTCGTTGTAGATCAGAGAAGGATATCATGAGATATCTGAGGGACCACAACACTATCATTGAGGTGGCAGCGTTTACGATAGCTAGTAGGAAGCAAACTATATAGGTGAAGAGTGAAGGTTGATACATGTAACGAGCTAAGGGCTCGGTGAATTTGAGAGACATATGACCTAACAAGAGATGATTTTGTAGGCGATTGTCACAATGCAAAGATAAACTCTCAAGTGAATTGTGTAACTTGGGTTAGAGTAGCTCTTGACTTAAGCCTACAATATTAGAATAGTTGTAGTCAACGATCTAGTTGATTGAAAGATTGATTGATTCAACTGGTAGTTGAGTCAATTGCTTAGTCAACTCAAGCTTAACAGCCAACATAAAAAATATTTGTATTCTCGGCTAAGCCAACTGACCAATCGACTAGGTTGATTGATGGTGTAGCGGAAAAGCCGAAAGATCATTGATCTCACACAAAAAAAAGAACTGCAACTGTTGGGTGACCTAAGAACTATAATAATGCAGTCGACTAAATTTGGATCAAGTTGATTGAAGTAGTTGTTAGCTTAGAGAGTAGTCGAATGATGACGAGTGGAATTGATTTGGAGAACTATTGACAACTGAAGATTTTAGTGATCACGAAAACAGTTGACTGACTAGAAATGCAGTCAGTGACACAACAGAATTGAAAAGTAAAGTTGGCGACAACTTACAGGTTATAAAAGAAGAATCAAGAGGATCTTGCAAAGGCTGACGCTGTGTTCTTCTTGCATCTCTAAGATCTGTCATTGTAATCCTAGTTGTCAATTGTTGTGCTTCTGACATGCTCTCATTTATTCTCATTCATTGTAAGGGATTTTGTAAGAGTTTTCTTTACCTCCAAAACGATCTGAGAAGGAAAAAGATAGTGGACATTCGGGAGTCTCACCAAAGAGTCATAGACTATAAAGTAGGAATGAGGTTCCGAATCACGTAACCAATCAGATTAACATTTGTATTTTTTTTTACTTGGTGTTGTGCTAATTGTGTTTGATTGATATTGCTAAAGTCTAGCAAGTGTAAAGAGCTCTATTTACACACCAAATACTATTCACCCTCTCTAACAATCCGGCCATCATCCCTATCGGTCCTAACACTTAAACTGTCCTCTCTCTATTAGATCAGTTGCAGTTTTTGGATACTGACTGAGATTCATTGATGACATTGTGGCACAAACAATTTCAATACCAATGGTCTTGAAAAATCTGATTTAGTTCTTGGAGATGCATGGATTCTTCTCACAAGCTTGCTGCAAGAAAACTATCCATCTTTCATGACACGTTTTGGTGTTTGTAGGAGTCCCTACAAGTTATTAGTCGAGAGACTCCTACTGAAGTTTTTCTATTAGCTAACTTGTTTTGATATGAAATTATTCTTCTTTAATTCATATTTGGTATCAAATTAAGCATGAAACTAATTGATTTATTATTTCTTGCAGCTAAATAGGTCCTATAATTTTCTTTGGTTACAAAAAATCAATGAATGATAGGATAGCTGTTGCTAACAATGACTTCCTTCTTCGAAGTTCCTCTTCATCACTGGGAACTTCCTCATCCCTTTCATTATAGCATGGCCTGCTTGTCGCTAGTGCTGTAGCATAATTTTGAAAGGACAAGGATTCAAGTTCCTCTTCATCACTGGGAACTTCCTCATTCCGTCTATTAGGTTCCTGCTGCTTACTTCTGTTGGTGTTAAGGGAATATTGATTCGAGTGGGTCTTATAACCCAATCCATCCCCCATAGTTCTGCTGTGGAGTATCTTCGTCCTGGAAGAGCAGTAACACCATGACTAGTCAGATAATCAACAACTCCACTTACCTCGTAGGCAAAGGCCACATTGGGGGTGTTTGATAATCTCCCAATAAGTCCCCTTGTTATAAGCAGGTTGGCTTCACTATTATGCCATGAGTCATATCCTCTTGTCAGAATTGACAATTGGATGTTTTGAAAGAAATCCCTGATAGTGAGCATAATATCTGGGACTACATAGATTAGCTGACTCCCTCTTGTTAGGTTCACTTCTATGGTTGCAATAATGGACTTGTCATCTTGCCATCGATTGTCTCTAAAGACAACCAGCGCCATTGTTCCTTGTTCTTGTCGATGAAGGATCTGGATACGTACTTGTAATACACCCAAGTGGATGTACTGCATGCGACTTCGTTGAAGCTGGTTATAGCTTTGTTCTTGGATAAATGATCTATCCACTTGATTATCCGCAGTGCTTAAGATGGCTTCTTCTGAACGATGCATATATACCCTGTGATGGGCATCATCTCTCCTGGAATGATATAACACTTCGGCTGGTGCTATAGAGGCTCTTTCTTGCATTGATAACCTCAGTTGGGTTTGAGGGTCAATTTGTTGCTCTAGTGTATGCTGGGGAGTAGATCTCCCTGTGAGCCTTCTGCTAAGCCTTCTGGCTGCCTGTGTTGTATTAAATAATCGCCTTTGGTTTCGGCGATATTCTCGTATCTGATCTTCAATGAGTGGGGTTGAGGTTGAGGGCTGCTCCTGAGTTTGCGTCCTGGACATCATTTTGTCAGCTTCCTCTTCTCTTCGCTCAGGATCTTTAGAGGGTCCTCGAATATTAGGATTTTTTCTTTTGCTTCTTTAGCCCTTTCTCTTGGACCTAAAGATAAATTTGATAATTTTGTTAGCAAATCTTCTGGAATTGAAGGAGTAGAGTCTGTTGTTCTTTGCTCCAAGATTGTCTTTAAGTCTGCTCTTATTGCCTTCAGTTCTTCAGAAATTTGCACCAAGAGCTGGATCTGCACGTTATTTTGCTTTACTACTGCGGTGTTGTTTGCAATAGTACTTGGATATTCACTAGGTTTAATGAAACCTAGTGCTGGTGGTTCTATTGGTTCTGTGGCTCCGACTGCTTCTTTGTATGAGTCTGTTGCCTTTGAAAGAATATAACTCATCCAAAGATCTGTTTTTCAATTTTGTCAAGGAGCTGCTCAACGCGGTGCAGTTTCTTGTCAAGGCTAAGAGTGAGTCTCAGAGCCTCTTCTTCAACCAGCTTAGGTTGTTTGGAGATTTCAGCTACCAGATCTAGGACTTCTTTCTTTGTTAAAGGCCTGTTCTCAGTAAAAAGATTTGTTAGAGTCCTTAAGGATTTTTCTAGCTTTTGAACCTCCTTTTCTACGCTCTGGTTTCTCTCAAGTAGGAGTTTGAAGTTTTTGAGGTGAACTCTACTTGCCAGGCATAATCGATCATAGATCACAGAAATATTGTGAGCTAGTTCTTTATTTGTTGGCTTTGTTGTTTCGGCAAGGTCAAGGTATTCTAGGTTTGAGGTATGCGAACTAGTATACCATTGCTGTATAGCTTCCTCCCATCGCTCAGACATCAAGCCCTAACATATTACTTACTAGTTTTCGTTTTCCTTTACCAAGCTTCTTACCTCACCTTTTCCCTTCAGCGCACCCTGGCGACTTACAGCGTTTACGTCTATTGGTAATGGGCTTAGTAAAAGAAAATTACCTCCAGTGAGTAATGAAAGAGAATCAATGTAAACGATTAGGAGGGGACTATAATTACAATAATAACTAAGTAAGCTTTAACTTGCCCCTAGAACACCTTGAAAAAGGTTACCACTCAACCATTAAGTATTCTAGCTCTGATACCAGAATTCGAACAACAGGCATCCAAACTCCAAATCAAGATAAGTATTAAAGAACTAGAAGAACAATACAGACTTGACTCGGAATTTGAGAAACTAACAAAGAGAATGCTTGAAGGAACACTACTACTCAAGTAAATCTTCAGTGGTCGACTGATAATTTGCAAGAGTGATGCATATGGGTTTTATATAGAAGGAAGAGAGTGAGAGCCGGGTGCTTATTTGGCCCCATCGCGCTCTTATCTGTCTCCTTCTTTATATATTCCTAGTACATTATGCTGATTCTGCCTATTGCCGAAAGTTAGCCTATAAAGTAATTTGGATGGCTCCCCGAGGCTCAATCAAATCTAAAGTTTATTCGCCAACTAATAGAGATAAGTATTTGATGCTTATCAGCACCGAAAGTTGTTTGGACTTTGTGGGTAGTGGGTTTCTGGGTCCATCATGTCCGCATCAGAGGCTAAAGTTGGGCGTCCTTCTTGCGACGTCTCTGACGCGTAATAGTGCTTCTTCTAGCTGTTGGTCCTGTTATTGGACAGCTGGAGTCCAATCCCCATATCAATTCCTCCTTGTGCTTCTCTTTCGGTATTCTGACAATTTGAGTGCGTGAATTTGTCGGTACTCTTGTAGTGCTCTGAGGGCTTCTTGGGCTACTTCTCTTTGGATTCGGCCCAATTGCTCTGTGATGGCCTCGTCTTCTCCAAGTGTAAATCGGCCTTCTTGGAGCATTTGGTTGTGGTTTTGGAGTTGGGCTTCGTATTTTGCCAGATATTTGTTATTCCCTGGATCATCTGGCAGCAGTGGTCCAACACCTTCTTGTTGGGCCGTTGATGAAGTTCCCTTAGTACTCCCGCGATTTGCCCCAACTGCTTTGCTCGTTCCTCCTTCCATCCTGAAAAGATAAATATGTTTATTAACCTGGATAAGGAGTCCGTCAGCTGGTTGTCCTTTCCTTCTATGTGTTCGAAGGAGATGTCGATGCCTGTTCCAGTAATATAATCCACAAAAGTCATCCATCTGACTCTTGAGGGTTTGTTAAGGGCTGATTTATCGAAGAAGCTTATTATTGCCTGACAATCAGTCCTTATCAGTAATTCCTTTCGGTCCAAATAATATATCTTTAGGGATTCCAGGGTTTTCATAACCGCATGAATATCGGCATCAATTGTTGACTTGAGAGGGTAAAACTTTCCACTTGCATAGGCGCATATCT
>JBBUKS010000059.1:5788693-5802227 GCA_038050645.1 Hedychium gardnerianum | reverse complement strand
CAATTTTTGGATTAGTGATTCATTACGAATTATTAATTGAGAACAATTAATTCAAGTTTAATTAGATTAATGAATTAAGGTTGATTTAAGTTTTAACTCAATTAATTTAGTTTAATTAATTTAGGATTTAATTGATTAATTTGATTAACATAATTATTAACTTAAATTGCTAATCTCAATTTTAATTAAATTGATTAATTATGGATTAATTAATTAAATTATTGTTAATTAAATTAAGTTAGTTTATTAGGTTTCGAGTTAATTAGTATTAAGATTAATTAACATAATTGATTAATTTGCATCGTTAATAATTAATTGATTGAGTATAAAATTATATTTTCAAATTATAAAGTTAAGTTGATAATTATTATTTGATTAATTAATTTTAAATTTAATTATTTAAGATTAAGATTTTAAATTGTTAAGATTAATCTCCTTTTAATCTTTTTATTAATTTGAGTTAAATATTAATTTCATATTAATTATGAATTGTTTATTAATTTAGATTTAATTAAGGTTAAATTAATTGAGTTGTTTATTAATTGAAAAAAGGTTGTTTAACCCTTGTTAGATTCAAACTCAGTTTTGAGTTCATAAAGAAGGAGTTTATAGGGTAAACTTTCAAGCTATGGTGAGTCACAAGGATATCATTAAAGTAACCACGTGCCTAAGACAAAGCTTCCCAAAAATAACCAACTCAAATAACTTAATACTGAATTTTGGTCTAACTAGTTCATGTTTGACTGAGGTAGGTTCATCTAGATCCACTAGGTCTAGTACACCAGGTAGAATACATATAATTCAACCTTGACATGCCTTCAACAAAATTTTCTTAGCCTATTATTATTCCAACCCATTACAATGTTATGTTATCAAGGTTGGTTAAATCTTTTTATAACTAATCATTCTAAATTAAGTAAAAATAAAACTAAACATGCATTTTGAAAATTAAAACAATCAATTTAACTAGGATGGATGGTTTTTCTATTGGTTCCCCCGAATCATAACTTAGATAAGATCTATCTAGGTAATGAATTTGATCATTGGGGATCCAATATCGTTTGGTCCATTTTAATTAACTAAACATGCTTTGGAGACCCATGCTTGGACTTAGTTTCTAATATTTTGACTAACCAAAGATAAGTATGACTTGTTTATCATGTTGGTTTTGTATCCAAGTCCAGAATTGTTGTACACAGCTCGTTGGGACCTAAGCATCATATTCAAACACTTGGAACCCAAGTTGAACTTTTTCAACATTTTCTTGAGTCCCTCTATTTGACCTTTTAAGGTGAAATTTTCTTCATCAAGTCTTGCAACTTGAGTTGAAGTTTCATCTTGAACTTGGTTAGTTGAGGGATTCAAGTTAACTTACTCTTTAAGGTATTTAACTTCCTTAAGTAGTAAGTTAATCAGTCAATTTTTTGAATAAACATTTAATTATTTTAAGCACTTGAAATTCTGAGAGAGAAGTTACCTCATTTAGTTCTTCTGAAATAGATACAAACCTATAGCTTCTCTCGGACTCGGACTCCTCGTTCCTTGTCATAAGTGCTAAGAGGTTTGACTGCTTAGGTTCCGCCGCATCCGAATCTTCCGAGGATGATTTGTCCCAAGTTTCCTTGAACGCTTTTCTTCATGAAGACTTGGGCTTCTCCTCCTTTAGGTTAGGGCACTCGTGTTTGTAGTGATCCTTTTTATTGCACCCGTAGCACGTTACCTCTAATTTTGGTATGTTTGAGGTGTTTTGTACTTTCTTCATATTTTTTTGGTAAACATCTTTCGTACCAAATTTACCATCTCTTCTTTATTATCTGAATCTGAGTATGACTCGCTCTCAAATTCTTGTTTTGGTCTAGACTTAGACTTAGTCTCCTTACTTTTATTTTGACCTGCATACGAAGCTATACTCTTCTCGGTCTTACTAGAGTTAGTTTGTTCATGTAATTCTAACTCACAAAATAATTCATCTAATTTAATAATGGAAAGATCATTCGAAACTTTATAAGCATTTATCATAGATGCCCACAATGCCTTTTGAGGGAAAGAGATGGTAGATGCCCACAATGCCTTTTGAGAGAAAGAGTTTAGGACATACCTTATAACATCTCAATTTTCGAGTTGGTGGTCGCGATTTCTCCGTGCAATATTTTAATATTAAATAACTAATTCAAAAGTAAATCTAGTTTAGTTACCTTTGAATCGTCAATTCCTTCGTGTAATCTGACTAGTCGGTCCCATAATTCTTTGGAGTTGTCGAATAGACCAACTCGATTGAGCTCCTCCTTTGTTAGGCCGCATTGAAGTGTGTACATTGCCTTGTAGTCGACTTGGGCTTTCTTCTTTATTTCCGGCGTCCATTTTTCCGAATCTAGTGGTTCTCCGTGTTCGATTGGTGGTGAATACCCTTTTATGATCGTGAACTACATATTGATGTCAGATTTAAAAAAACATTCCATCCTCCGTTTTTAGTAACTGAAATCTTCTCCGTTGAACAATGGAGGACGGACAATGTTATATCCTTCTTGGTGAGACATCGACATTTTTGCAAAAATATATATAAATAGAAAAAGAATTTCCAAGTCTTTGTCTTGGGATTAATAGTGCTAGATGAAAATATGAACAAAAATATTTAAAGAAAAGATTAAAAAAAAACTAGAAAGAATATTAAGTCTTTTCAGAACAACCTTGCTCTGATATCAATTGTAGGATCATAGGAGGCGAGAGGGGGGAATCTAGTTCGTTTAAAATCTTTCTTTTCGTAACGTAAAGCCGAATCAAAGTATAAAGCGGCGGAATAAGAAAACAATTAAGAGGACACAATCGGTTTTAAACCTTTCGAAGAAGAAGCAAACTCGTACAATGAATAACAATACTACTATCTCCTTTAATTAAATACAAGTAAAAGAAAAGTATACCGACAACAATATTGTAGAAGAAGAAGGTTTGATTGTCGGATAGCCTCTCGGCGTAGTAATAGCAGAACTTGCACAGATGGAGTAGTAGAACTTGCACAGATGGAACAACAGAGATGAGAAGAAGCATAGTAGTGAGTTGTTCTCAGCTCAGACCCCAAGGGTTTTTTTATAGACATCGTTCGATCGAGTGAAAACACGTTCAGTCGACTAATCCAACTATCAGTCGACTGAACCCCGCGTCTTTCTTTTTTTGTTCTGATCCGATCCGTCTGATCCCATAAATCACATTGTTCGATCGACTGATCTCGTTGATCCGTCGACTAAACCTGAATCTTCCTTTTCTGCGTTAATTCGATCTGATCTCTATCGTTACCAAATTTGAATTGGACGACTGATCCAAAGCATCTGTCCACTGATAAAACTGTATTTTTATGTTTGCGAACTCTGATCGATATTTTGCCACGCTGGCGGGATCGATCAACTGAACCTCTCGTTCGATCGATCGAACCCTCTGTCAACCCGAAACTTTGTTCAACTGCAAAACAAAGTTAGCATAGCAATATAATAATAGTCTTGCAAAATAAAGTTAAATAGATATTAAATATAATGAGTATGACAATTAGGGTTGTCTTGATCTCAACTTAAAAACCTCCGTTGGTTTCTTCAGTTTGATCAAGACTTAAAGTTTGTCCCGTTTGGGACACGACCTCACTGCACTCCCTCTAGAAGCTTACCTCAACTTACCTGTCAAACATCGGGTCCTCCAAACCTGTTTGGACTTTAACTACTCAGCATCGGATCGGCCTGCTAGGTCTTCCATTTGATTCAATATCGGATCCTCCAGACCTATCGAATCAACCTACCAAATGTCAGGTCCACTTGACTCATCTGGACTTCCTGTCTGATTTTTACAATCTACTTAGACTTTCTTTGTCCAGTATCGAATCTAACTGATCTATTAAGACTTTTCAAGTTTAGTATCCTGCATACTTGATCAACTCATGAGATAATAATAAGATTTAATTTGAATCTTTAATAATATTAAAATATAAATTCGATTCAAATACTCTCTGTACCAACAATTACATTGCTGCTGCACACACTCGGGCACTACCGTTGTCGTCCCATGGTGCTTGGCCTGCACTGCACACCCCTCCACATGCCTGTGCCCTGCAGCTTGGCCTACAGTGTGCACCTTATGCATGACTTGCACTGATATTGGTGTGGGTGTCTTGATCAATGCTAGTGTCTTGTCTCTCGTTGGTATTGCCTCTTGGACAACACTTGCTCTGCTACATCCTACTGCCATGCTTGCTACAAGACTTCACTGACTTTGCCGTGAGCGAAACCACCTTTTGACCGATTGTGAACGACCAACTCGGACCTCCTGTTGCTCAGTGCCTTGCGATGTCCGCTCTGTCTCCTTTCTGCATGCACCTTGTTTGTTCCCGATCCTGAAACAATCTTTGCAATAATCTGACATCACTTCTTTCCATATCAGTAGATCTAGTTGGCAAGGTAATTGGCACTGAGTCAATCCTGTCATCTCGTACATCAACCTCCACAAGTAGTCGTGCATAAGCAAGTCTCTCCTTTGTGCATGTTAGCTTATTTGTGTATAAAAGACCTACCAATTTCCAATCCAATCAAGCTAAGCACCCGTGGAGTCCAATAATTGAGAGGCAACCCATGGATTTGAATCACGCAGGAATTTATCGACCATCCTCGTTGAACAAGAAGCAGCTTGGCATAAATTTCAAAAACAACGGAATACCAAATGCAAAGTATGAGCCTCCGGCCAATATTTGGTCTAGGTCTTCTGCTGTATCAAACTGATAAATCACCCATAGTCTTATACATAAAGAATTTGTAAGGCACATGTCACTGATTCACAATGAACTCCACATCATTACAACCTGGGTGCCTACCCAAAAAGCATCCAACCAAACGAAAACCCAATGAATGTTCCACCGTATCAATGTCGTCAAAATCAAAGTTAAGTCGTTCACCCTTGCGTTCGAATTGCTGTAGAGACGTAGCTATTTGTGCTTTTCGATTATCTTTGAACAGGTTTGCCCATGTTTTTGTTTGTCCAGAATTCCCAGCAACTTTAGTCCGCCCATTCAAACCAATAGTGGGTGCTCCTTCTACAGTTTGTCGGTCCACCTCAGCCTCCAATGGCGCCTTGTCAGCTGCCAAGCTGGTTGTGCCATTATGAACGTTCTGCTGAGTGGATGGAGCTGACACTGCACATTCCAGGGTGTCGCCCACTTGCTCTGCTGTAGCCAATGTCAGGTCAATTGTTGTGCCACTCTGGACATGTTGTGAGTGGCCGGTGCTGACTCTGCATGTTCCAAGGTGTCGCCCCCTTGCCCTGCTGTAGCTTAAACAACACTATGATGATGACTTTTCCGCTGCAATTAAGTTCGATTTATTTTGTATTCGTTTGTTTTTATATTTATTTCATTATAAAATTGGATGAAACTAAATCTGTAGCATTAATTTATGTTTTGGGTTGATATGGATTTTTTAATACATGCTTTTAGATTCGTCATTCCATCAAGATCGAGTAGAGAGGCCACAAGAGTTAAAGTGGTGCTAAGGCCGAATGGCAATGTTGAGTTTGGATATATCCCACGTCAACAACTAGCTACAGCTCACACGATGGCGGAATTTTTAAGGTGGCAAAAGGTGAAACGTTCGTCCTCAATATTTTTGTCAGTTCGTTCCAAGATTAACACGGAGGAGATAAATCACGGAGGTTAGTCTAACTAGCCCGAACAATGACTAGTACATAAAGAAGGACAGGAACCTGACTACTAATCAGGATTTGACCCCAGACCATGGTGACAACACCTCATGCACTAACCATTAACTCATCTCGTGAGGACGCTTAAAGAAGCTTCCAAGGTTAGATGCAACCATGAAGTCCTTCAAATAATTAATTAAATATTTAAAATTTTAATTTTAATTATAATATTTTATAATAAAAAAATTAGTGGGATGATAAATCTAAGAAAGTTAACCATTTGAATGAGCATCCACGAGTATTTTTTGATTTATTCGAGTGGTCGATGAAAATTTTTTATGAGATCGAATCGATCATTTTTATAATTAATTAATTTAAGGAGTTAAATATTAGATTAACAAAAAAAAAACTAAAGAAAAAATAGAGAGAAAGGGAGTAGATAGAGGGAAATAAAGAAGTCTAAGATAGTAAAATCATCTCTCATTTCTCACTTTCTTTATTTCTTTCACTTTGCCTTCGTTGTATAGAAGGACATCTTTTTTATTATCAAGTCAAGTTTAAAATAAACTAAATTATTGAATTCAAATAAGTTCGAGGGGCCACGGTGGGATCCAGTCCTTCCAAAGAGTGTCTGTCTTGTTACTGTCAACACTCGAAGATATTCAAGTTGGTTTTCTCTTGATTTGGCTGCTTAAGAAATACACAGAAGTTTATGTATAAGGATCTCGTGATTCAGAAATTGCCCGGCGTGACAACGAAACTACGCTTTTCTTCCTCCGCCGTTTCCTCTTTTTCTTTTAGCTTCTTCGCTTTTGACCCTCCAAAGCAGCAGAGAGCGGACATAAAGAGCTGTCCGACAGGAAATGGTGGATAACCCAACTCATTTGGCCTGTTCTTTCACCTCCTAAGTTTAAGTTATTGCACATTCTAATTCCCTCTTACTTAGAATCCGGAGAGGATGGGTTGATTCCTGTCGAATCGTCTCTTGTTGGATAGGGTCTTGCCGAGTCAAGTAGTCTCTTGTCGGGTCTAGTTCGGTCGGGTTAGATCTTGTCGAGTTGAGTAGTCTCTTGTCGGGTCGGCTCCCGGCAATGATGACTAAAAAGATTCGGAAAAAGATTAGAAGAGCGTCAAGGCATACCTTAGCTCGACGGATGAAAAGAATGAGAGGAGAAAGTATAAAGAAAAAACAAATAGTGAGCTTCAAGATTTGTTAACCTATTTTCCTAAATTGACACTATTTCCTTTATAAGGAGGAATGGGAGGAGAAAGTATAAAGAAAAAATAAATAGTGAGGCTTCAAGATTTGTTAACCTATTTTCTTAAATTGATACTATTATCTTTATAAGGAGGAGCACAAGATCAACGTATGTTTGCAACCGATGCGCCTCTTTCTTTGATGCGTGCCATTATTAATGGCGACGCCCGTCTATAGCATGTGCCTCTCAATAATTATTGTCTTCTTTGTAATTAGTCTCTTAGATTATGTATTTGATGAGAACTCAATCATGAGAAACAATTTGATTTAATCCGAGCTCCTTGAATTGAACATCTATAACTCGAGAGGATCGGTCCGATCTGACCCGAGCTCTTCTTAACTTAGACCAATTTGACCTGAGTTCCAACTTGACTCAGACTAACTCAAATTCACGTTGACCATGTCTTGAACATACTCGTGGTCCCCACAATTCCCTCCACATTACTTAGTGTATCCGTATTAGTTTGAACGTTAATATATATTATTTCTTCTAAAAATATATATATATATATGACTCACTATACATATTATATTAATATTTTTTTTTATTAACATATTTATTTTTATTTTAATATTTATTATTTATGAATTTTATTATTCACTATCTATACCTTTATACCTGACGCATGTACGCACATGTCCGAATAATTTTTTTTATAAATTTTACTCGTGTTCAAAAAATTAAATGTTACGTGTGTGCAGGTATTATAACATTTATAATATCCACCTATTAATATCAATGTGAGTGAGCATTGGTTATTGTTTGAGCTAGTTAAATTAATTCTCATGATTTATTTTCTCCGTGTTAATCCTGAGATGAAGTGACGGGAACGAGCGTTTCATCTTTTTATCATTATTAATACTAATGTGAGAGTTTAAAATTTAAACTTCACCCGATTTCTGTATGCATGTTTTGCGGTGACTAGTGAGCAGTGAGTATGACAAGAAACCGATCAAGCAGTCCTGAAGACAACGTCTTCCCATCTCTGCGCGCCACTGTTTTCCGCTATCTGAAAGCACAAGCAAAGCTTTTTCGATAACCTGCATTCTTCCATAGCAGTCTACACCTGCATTCTTCCATAGCAGTCTACTCTTGTTCTTCTTCTTCTTCTCATCAGTACACTCTTCATCTTGAGTGTGGAATAAGCTAATCAAGTTCATCAGTCACACAGTTTCCAACCATTCCCAGCAACTCCACTGCATCTCACTTAACGTACGTACCTTCCCCTTTGTGCATCTGTTTCTGGATCTACTCAGATAAAGACATAAAGTAAAGTGATGATGCTTGACCAGACTTTGACTGTCGAACCACGTTAATTAAAGAGAACACGCACATCTTGTCTCTTTAGGCATTTACTCCAAGTCATGTATAATAAAGAATCGCTTTAACACATCGACAGAATCAGTGGAGCAGAACAGCAGTCTGTAGACCAAGGAAACGTGGACCTCCTCCTGTCTGAATTCTAAAGAGAGAAATAATTATCTCCTCCGTGTACACGAGATTTTATCATCGAGAGATTAATCTTTAACGGTACAATACTTGATAAATTCTTATCATCCCTTATATAATAATTATTATTTAAAAATTAATAATAGATTTATTTCATTTTTTGCCCTAATCTAAAAAGAGAAATAAATGATAAATTTATTAAATAATATAGGGATTAATTTTCGATTAATGTATATTTTTGGAAGAAAAAAAATTCTCATCTTTTAGTCCCTTAGAGATATTTAGTAATTTTTTTTTTTTACAGGATGAATTATGAGAGATGCATGGAATAAACATAATTATCTTTTATTACAATATGAAGTGAGATAACATCTACGGTTGTTGATTCATCAAATGATCGGGATTGATTCCCAATAAGTACGGAATATTTCATTGATTATTTTAACCCTTGATGGTAAAAAGGCAAAACATTCACCCTAGCGCTTCCGTCAATCCATTCCAAGATCAACACGAAAAAATTAAATCACGGGACTAGTTTATTAGTCCGAATAGTGACCAATACATAAGGGAAGGCAGGAACCTGACTACTAGCTAGGATTTGACTCTCATATCTCATAGTTATAACACTCCGTATACTAATTATTAGTCCATCCCGTGAGGACGATTACCTCAATCCTTCCTTGCATGTACTGTTGTTGTTGGACGAAGTCGTTCGTGATTTATCTTCCTTCCCGACAATGAAAAATCATCCTGGAGGAGTCACTAAGATGATGATATCACCTTCCATCTAAAGAGAGAGATAATATCTCTGGGCATAGCCGAATCGATAATCATATAATAAAATTATAACATCTAAATAGAGAGATAGTATGTACAATTTATCTTCGATGCAAAGGGTCGTTGTATTAATTAGCGAAGTCCTCTATGATTTATCTCTTTTCTAGATCGCATGAAATAATCTTGGAGGATCTCGAGGGAGGATTATCATCTTTTTTGTTGCATCTAAAGAGAGAAATAGGCCTCCACTAGTATAATTGAGTTGATACTCGAATTATAAGATTGAAAATTTTGATTTTCATGAATTTCATTTACATTTACATCGTAATTTATCTCTCTATTTCGATGCTTAGATGACTGAAATTGATTTTTACAGATATAATTAAGAAGATAAATAAATAAAAATTTATGATTTAAAATCGAAGAATCAAATCTCAGAGTCGGTGAAAAGTAAATCTTTATATCCTATGAGCGAGCCTTTAGTTTTTTATTCTTTTTCTGAGAATGAGATAAAGATAAAGCCCCGAAGCCAAAGCAGGAGTAGCAGCAGTGTGACTTCGTTGCAGCCCTGCAGGAAGAGAGGAGAATGGGCGGAGGATCGTCTACGTTGAGGCGAATTTCTTGTGCTTCCTTCTGCAACGTTAACGACGACAAGCTTCTCTTCCCACACATCACAACTGTAAGCTTCTTCTTCTTCCTCTTCCTTCGTTACTGTAATTGTCCTGAGAAATTACTCCTTTTCTTGTTCTTATCTCTGTCTCTGTCTCTGTCTCGTAATGGACTTCAGATATCATGTTCTACGAGCAGCAACAAAGATGATAAAGTGAAAGTGGACGTAGCAGAGCCAAACGAAGTTGCAGCGAAGGTAATTCAATCACACTTTTCTTATTAAAGATGTGTTTTTGAATATTGATCGGAAGTTAAATGTTGCAGAGTTTTTGTGCGATTTGCTTGGAGTTTCTCGCCGTCGCCGGAGGCGGTGACGGCGAGGGTAGCGGCCAGGCTATCTTTACCGCGCAGTGTGGTCATGCTTTCCACTTCCCCTGTATCGCCTCCAATGTCCGCCATGGCAGCGTCACCTGCCCCATCTGCCGTGCCCACTGGTCGCAGCTCCCTCGCGAGTCCTGCGCTGCCACCGCCGACCTTCGCATCCTCGACCACTCCATCGCCTCCTCGCGCGTGACTCGCCTCTCTTTTCTCCGTTCCACCCGATACAACGACGATGACCCCGTCGACCTCCGCTCCGTCGACCGCACTCGCCTCCACTTCGGGCTCGTCGTCCCGCCGTGCTTTTCTTCTCTTTCTCCTCCTCTGATGCCGCTGCCGGCATTGCAGCACCATCGCTGCCACAGGGAGGCACGGCGTAGCGCGTCGCCGCTCCGCGCGGGGAACAGGAGGGTCGCCGCCTATCTCTCAGTGAAGCTTGCGCCCCAGCCGCCGACCGACCTCGTCCTGGTGGCGAGCCCCAACGGCCCGCACTTGCGGCTGCTCAGGCAGGCCATGGCGCTAGTGGTGTTCTGGACGCGGCCGGCGGATCGCCTGGCGATCGTCACCCACTCGACCGCCGCCACGCGCGCCCTACCGCTGCGCCGCATGACGGCACAGGGGAAGCGCGCGGCGCTGGCGGCGATCGACCGCCTCTTCTACCTGGGCGAGGCCGAGCCCGCCGAGGGCCTGCGCAAGGCGGCGAAGATACTGGAGGAAAGGCGGCACCGCAACCCGCTGGCCTGCATTCTCCACCTCTCCAACCACCCAACGCGGAGCTACCTGTGCAGGGACCTGTCGCAGGCGCCCATCCCGGTGCACAGATTCCACGTCGGGTTCGGATTCGGGTTCCGATCAGGGTTCGTGATGCACGAGCTGGAGGAGCTGTTGGGTCGATTGGTCGGAGGCGCGGTGATGGATGCGCAGGTGAGGGTCGGCGAGGGGGTGGTGCGGTTGGGCGACATGAGGGGCGGAGAGGAGAGGAGGATCCCCCTTGATTGGGTGGTGGACTGCGGGTTCACCACCGTCGGGTACAGTTACGTGGAAGCGTTGGGGGCTGAACCGGCGGTGAGAACAGGAGAGGTGGTGGTGGCGGCGGCGGTGGCGGCGGAGACAGGGGAGAAGACTAGAAGAAGAGAAGATAACGACGGCGAATGGGCCGTGATCGTCGGAGGAGGAGGAAGAGGTGGCGGCGGCGAGGATTGGGATTACATCGACCCTCTCATGGCCCGGCGATGGGCCAAGCATCTGCATGGGCACAAGCTCTGAATCGATCGACATTGTTCTTCATTTTGAACTTAATTGAGTTTAAATTGGCACTTTAACTTGCTACTGATCTGTGTATCTATCTGTCTTTGGGCACTAATGAATCAAACCGACTAATCGAGATTGGATGGATCCATCGAGTTAAGTGAGTTAAATGGGCTAATCTAATCAAGTTGGGTGGACTTGCAATGGCCCCGAGCTTAGAAATTATAATTTATCCGGACTAATAAAAAATCCAAGTTGCAAGAGATCTATGCAGAAAGTTTCTCTCACACATTTTTTTTTTCTTTCCTTTTTGCAAATCAGAGTTACAACTCTTCTTCAACATGGTCGGACCCCGAGCTAAAACCCAAATCGGCTAACATGTGGCTTTGCCCTTGTGGACTCGTCAAGTTTGACACGCGTAAATTGATTGATTGGCTAAGTCGACCAGAGTGGCTAGGCTAAGTAGATTGATAGGGTTTAGAGAAAAGTAAAGGAACTTCACATTTTGAAATTGGGTGGATCAACCAATTCAAATACTGAATTAGTTTATTGACAAACATGTTAAGTTTGTTCGACAATTCTTCCATATTAAACTCAACCGCTAGATTGTACTCACCAAGATCGACTTTGTCAATGTGATCGAGAGGTTCGCCAAGAGGATCATCTCTTTTTTAGTTATAGAAAATATTTACAATGTTTGTAAAATTGTCATGTGGTTATTTTGAATTTAAAAGCATAGATTTCAGTAGGGAAAAAAAAAATGAAATTCGCAGATTA
This sequence comes from Hedychium gardnerianum, assembly GCA_038050645.1. Taxonomy (NCBI): domain Eukaryota; kingdom Viridiplantae; phylum Streptophyta; class Magnoliopsida; order Zingiberales; family Zingiberaceae; genus Hedychium; species Hedychium gardnerianum. The sequence continues at coordinate 5,790,063 of JBBUKS010000059.1, read as the reverse complement.
GCTTTCAAAGTACATCTATCTATTTAAATTTAAAAAGTAATAATTTTGATTATATAGTATTTTTTTAATTATATGAACATTTAAATTTAAATAGAAAATAATTATATAATTGTCTTATAGTAATTTTGAATAAAATTGCTATATGATAATTTTTTTATCAAAATTATTATTATTTTTAATTTATATTTCACTTCTTTTAAAAAAAATAATTTACTTTTAAATTTGTCGATTTTGTATTAATTTGGTCTTTGTTACTTTTTAAAAAATATTTTATGATAATTTTAAAATTTTATATTTTTTATAAATATATTTTTGTTTTTTATTTTTAAAAATTTATATATTTTTGACCAATATTATTTTTTAAAATAATTTTATATTTTAAAAAATTATAGCTTATGATATGATAATGTAGGAATTGATTTAAAAGTATTGATGACATAACACTTAAAATAAGGATTTTTTCCTTACAAAATGGCACTTTTTTATCTTTAATAATGCCCTTTTCTTAAATATTTTAGTGATGTGTAACAAAGGTGGCAATTAGGTTTAATGATAGCAAATAAGTGGCCGTGATCTAGCCTAAACACGACTTGATAAAAGTTAAAGTTGTAAATGAATTAAATATTTATGAGTAAGTTTAGTATTTGAACTTGTTCAATATACTAATGTGGTAAAATTCTATAACCCCTTATCTCAAGTGGTTAAAAGTCATGCTAAATTGTTAGTCAAAGTCAAGGTGAGGTGGACTTGGCTCATAAGAGGTCAAACTTAGTTTAAAAAGGGACTAGGGTCTAAACAAACTCGTTCAACGCACTCATCTCAAAAGTTCAAGTCTGATCAAGTACAAATCCCAATACCCTTCATGTCTCGATCTCAGATCCCGACACCTTCCACGTCCCAATCTCAGTCACCGACACAGCCCCTAACTCAGTCACAGATCCTGACACCCTCCATGTCTCAGTCACCGACACTGCTCTTAGCTCGGTCTTAGATCTCGGCACCCTCCATGTTTCAGTCTCAGACACCGACAACACCCCTGGCTCGGTATCAAATCCTAGCACCCTCCATGTCTCAGTCACCGACATCGCCCCTGGCTCGGTCTCACTTCCCGACACCCTCCATGTCTCAATCACCGACACCACCCCTGGCTCGATATCAGATCCCGACACCCTCTATGTCTCAGTCTCAATCGCCGACATCGCCTCTAGCTCGGTCTCACATCCTGGCACCCTCCTGTTAGATCGAGTGGACCAGCTAGAGGGGGAGAATAACCTGCAAATTGAAAATATAAAATTCTCTTGCTTCTAGCTAAGCAAGGATAAATACATTAATTAAGCAAAAAGAAATAACATAAAAATAAAGTAAGAGAC
>JBBUKS010000059.1:5775627-5788593 GCA_038050645.1 Hedychium gardnerianum | reverse complement strand
GAATTAAAATTAATTTCAAGTTAGGTTATTGTGTTGAAATTAATTAAGATTTAACTTTAAAGTTTATTTCATATTAACTTTAAAATTAATTAAGAGTTTTGAATTAATTAAAATAGATTGAGTTAACTTAAATTAAGTTACAATAAATTAAGTAGAATAAGATTAATTATGTTGGATTAATTAAGTTTGTTTATACTTGAGACTTTTAGTTAAGTTAAGTTATTAAAATAATTAATTTTTATTATTTAAAACTTTTGAATTAACTTTAAGTTTTGAATTAATTAGACTTAATGTATCAATTAATATTGATTAATTGGTTAATGACTTTATTAAATCTAAGATAATTTGATTACAAATTTTTGAATTAATTAAATTTATTAATTACGAATTTAATTTAGGGTTAATTAATTGATGGATCAATTAATTTAAGTTCAAATTAAGATTTAAGTTAAAGTTAATTTCTAATTAAGTTTTTAATTAAGAGTTAACTTTTGTTTAATGAAATAAAAGTTAATTTGATTTACTTAAAGTTTTCAGATGAACTTAAATTTATTTGATTTAATTTAGATTTAACTAAATACTTTTATTATTAAGATAATTAATTAATTAATTAATTGAATTAATTAAGCTTAGTTAAAATTGAATAAAACTTGATTTCAAATTGGGTTACAATTAATTAGATTATAGTTAAGAATTATATTAATTTATGGATTAATTTGAAAGTAATTGATTAATTAAGGATTAATTGAAATAAAATTAATGAAGTTTATTGATTTGATTTGATTAAAATTTTCGGATTAAAGTTATTTAATTAGGTTTAATTATTTTCAAATTAATTTATTAATTGAATTAAAATTAGGTTTGGGTTAATTATATTGAATTTGAAATGTTTAATTTATTAATTAAAGGTTTGATTAATTATTTTGAATTGAAAAGGTTGTTTAACCCTTGTTAGATTCAAACTCAGCTTTAGATTCACCAAGAAGGAGTTTATAAAGTAAGCTTCCAGGTTGTGGTGAGTCACATGAACATTATTAAAGTAACAATGTGCCTAAGACAAAACTTCCCAAAAATAACCAACCCAAGGAACTTAATACTGGGTTTTGGTCTAACTAGCTCATGTTTGACTGGGGTAGCATCAACTAGATCCACTAGGTCTAGTGCACCAGGTAGAACACATATGACTCAACCTAGATATACCTTCGACAAAGTTTTCTTAGCCTACTATCATCCCAATCTATTTTGATACTATGTTGTTAAGGTTGGTTAAACCTTTTTATAACTAACAATTCTAAATTAAGCAGAGAAATAAAACTAAGCATGCATATTGAAGAAATTAAAGCAATCAATTTAACTAGGAAGAATAGTCTTTCTATTAGCTCCCCCTAAATCATAACCTTGATATGATCTATCTAGGTAATGGATTCGATCCTTGGGGATCCAATATCGGTTTGGTCCATTTTGAATAAGTAAACATGCTTTTGGGACTCATGCTTGGACTTGGTTTCTAACATTTTAATTAATCAAGAACAAGTACGACTTATTTGTCGTGTTGGCCTTGTATCCGAGTCCAGATTTGTTGTAAACAGCTCGTTGAGACCCAAGCATCATATTCAAACACCAAGTTGAATTTTTTCAATATTTTCTTGAGTCCCTCCACTTGACCTTTCAAGTTAGAATTTTCTTCGTCAAGTTTTGCAACTTGAGGTGAAGTTCCATCTTGAACTTGGTTAGTTAAGGGATTCAAGTTAACTTGCTTCTTAAGGTTGTTAACTTCCTCAAGTAGCAAGTTAATCTGATCCTCAAATTTAGTCAATTTTTTAAACAAACATTTAATTATCTTAAGCATTTGAGATTGTGTTAGGGAGGCTACCTCATTCAGTCCTCCTGAAACAGATACGGATCTGTAGCTTCTCTCAGACTCAGAGTCATACTCTGACTCAAACTCGAACTCCTCATTCCTTGACATTAGTGCTAATAGGCTTGACTGCTTCGGTCCCTCTACATCCGAATCTTCTGAAGATGATTCATCTCAAGTGGCTTTGAATGCTTTTCTCCTTCTTGAAGACTTGGGCTTCTCCTCCTTTGAATTAGGGCAATCATGTTTGTAGTGACCCTTTTTGTTGCACCCGTAGCATGTCACCTTAGATTTTGGTATGTTTAAGGTGTTTTGTATTTTCTTCGGGTTTCTTCTAGTGAACTTGTTTTTAGTAAACATTCTCCTTACCATGTTTACCATTTCCTATTGTTGTTTGAATTTGAGTCCAACTCGCTCTCAGATTCTTGTTTCGGTCTGGACTTGAACTTAGCCTTTTTGCTTCCTGCATACAAAGTTATACCCTTCTCAGTCTGACTAGAGTTAGTTTGTTCATGTAATTCTAACTTGCAAAAAAAATCATCTAATCTAATTATGAAAAGATTCATCGAAACTTTATAGGTATCTACCATAGATGACCACAGTACATTTCGAGGGAAGGAGTTTAGTGCATACCTTATTATGTCCCGATTTTCAAGTTGGTGGCCGATGAGGTGGAGTCCATTGATGATGTCTTTGATTCTTACATGTAGTTGCGTCGTAGTTTCTCTAGGATGCATTTTAACATTAAATAATTGATTTAACATTAAGTCACCTTTAGTTACCTTAGAGTCGTCGATTCCTTCATGTAGTTTGACTAGTCGGTCCCATAATTCTTTAGAGTTGTTGAATGGGCTAACTCGATTAAGCTCCTCCTTTGTTAGGCAGCATTGGAGAGTGCTCATCACCTTGTAGTTGATCTAGGCCTTTCTCTTCATTTTGGGACTCTACTTTTTTGGATCTAGTGGTTCTTCATGTTTAATTAATTGGTGGTGACTACCCTTTTATGATTGTGAATGACAAATTGATGTCAGATTTGAGGAAGCACTCCATTCTCCATTTCCAATAGCTGAAATCTTCTCCGTTAAACAGTGGAGGACTAACTGTGTTGTACCCTTCTTGGTGAGACATAAACATTCTTTCAAGAGAGAATTAAAACAGAATATTCAAGACTTTCTCTTCAGATTAGTAGTGCGGGAAAAAGATATTTCTATAGAAAAGAGTAAAAAAAAACTTTAATGAAAAGTAGAAAATATTTTGAAAAAACTCAAAAAGTCATTAAGTTATTTCAGAGGAAACCTTGCTCTGATATCAATTGTTGGATCGTGGAAGATGAGAGAGAGAGGGGTGTGAATCTCATCTGCTTAAAAATATTTTCTTGTAAATCAAAGATAAGTTGCAGCAAAAATAAATAAAACAAAAACACAAAGACACAAGTGGTTTTTACTTGGTTCATAGTCCAATGACTATTACTCCAAGGCCCGTGACCCTCGGTCACTTTCGATGAGCAAATACTATAGATCTCTTCTCCGAAATCTTTCGGAGAAGAGTGAACTCGTACAATGAATGAAAAGTATAGTAATAATCCTACTATCTCCTTTTAAAAACAATGCAAGTAATAAAGTATACTAACAATAGAGGAGTAGAAGATATGGCATAGTTGTCGGTGAATTTTTTGGCATAGTAGGAACAAGACTTGAGTACACAGCAGTAGTAGCAGTAGTGAAATAGAGCACACAGAGAGTTGTTCTTCGGCTCGAACCCCGATGGCTTCTTTTATCGACGACATTTCATCAACCTCGATCATTCGACTAAACATTTCAGTTGACTGAACCTACTATTTTTCTATTAAACCCCGTGTCTTTCCTTCTTTGCTTTGATCCGATCTGTTTGATCCCTAAAATCATGCCTATTCAGTCGACTGATCCACTTGATCCATTGACGGAACCTAGTGTTTGTCATTTTTTCATTGATTCGATCTGATCGCTGTCCTTACGAAAATTGGATAAGTTAACTGATCCAGCTGATCTATCGGCTGATCCCAGTGATTTCCTTTACTGAGTTGATTTGATCTAATCTCTCTTCCACGCTGACTTTGATCGATCGACTGATCCCATGGATCCGTCGACTGATAAAACTTTCATCATGTTTTGCTGAACTTCGACTAAGTCTCTGCCTGTCTGGTCTGATTGGTCAATAGAACCTCTTCTTTGGTCGACGAAATCCACTTTTAACTAGAACTTTATTTTATCTACAAAATAAAGTTAGCATAGGCAATAATAATAGAAGTTCTGCAAAACAGAGTTAGATAGATATAGAAATGCATGAGTATGAGAGTTGGGACTTTCTTGATCTCAACTTAGAAACCTTCGTTGGTTTCTTTAGTTGGATCAACGCCTAAGGTTTGTCTCTATTGGGACACGACCTCACTACACTAACTCCAGGTGCTTACCTCAACTCACTTGCCAAACATCGGGTCCTCTAGAACTATTTGTGTTGGGGTTGCAAACAAAGTCCCACATTGAAAGCACATGGGAAAGATCATGGGCTTATAAGAGAAATATCTCTCCATTGCTATAAGACTTTTTGGGTAAAGCCCAAAAATAAAACCATGAGGGCTTAGACCCAAAGTGGACAATATCATACCATTGTAGAGATATCTAAATTTCTTCGATCCTAACAATTGGTATCAGAGCTCGGACTGCCAGAAGATATAATCGCTGACTGTGCACAAGAGTTATGGTCTAATCGAGCCGTGTGAGTAGAATATTAACCTCAAATAAAGGAAGTAAGGGCTTCCGTGTCCGGATCAAGAGGACCAAACACTAGGTAGGAAGTCCTAGTTGCGGCTAGGTAAGGAAGTCCTAGTAGGTTGGGTGGACCGAGGGGAAGGAAGACCTAGTGGGTCGAGGATCGGATGAGGGGCCCTGTAGTCCTTCGTTTGGGGGGGGATTATTGGGGTTGCAAGGTTGCAAACAAAGTCCCACATTGAAAACACATGGGAAAGATCATGAGCTTATAAGGGAAACATCTTTACGAGGCCTTTTGGGTAAAGCTGAAAAACAAAACCATCAGGGCTTAGGCCCAAAGTGGACAATATCATACCATTATGGAGATATCTAAATTTCTTCGTTCCTAACAGTTTGGACTTTGCTCAGCATTGGATCAACCTACTAGGGCTTGCACTTGATTCGATATCGGGTCCTCCAGACCTATCGAATACACCTGCCAGATGTCAGGTCATTTTGACCCATATGGACTTCCTGCCTAGTTTCATGGTCTACTGAGATTTTCCTTGCCTAGTATTGGGTCCAACTGACCTACTAGGGCTTTATGAGTTAAGTATCCTACACACTTGATCAATTCATCATATAACAATAAGACTTAACTTGAACCTTTAACAATATCAAAATATAGGTTTGATTCTGGTGCTCCCTACACAACAATCTCTCCCTTTTTAATATTTGGCAATTCAGGTTCAAAGTTAAGTTAAATAATTCAGAGTAAAGTTCTAAAAAGAACTCTCCTTCAAATTAAACTCTCCCCCTGAATTCAACATCTCTCCCCATTTGACACACATAAAAAAATGGGGTCTTAAATAAAGGATCTTTTGATTTGACAATGCATTTTTCAAAAGATAGAAATTTTGAAGATTATGAAAGTTTTCAAGGAATCCAAGTTTTTTTGAAACATAGATTTTGAGGATAACTTAGAAAATTTTGAAAATTTAAAAGGCTCATAACTTTGAAGAATGACACCAAATTTTTTCAAATTTACCAAAAAATAATTTTGAAGAGTTTTCGAAAACATTTATTTCAAAATTTTGAAAATAAACTTTAAAAAGTGGTATTTTGAAAATAACAATTGCTTCCCTTTAATTTGTCATCCATATTCAAGGCAAATCATGGTAACTTTAAATAAATGCATCCTAAAGTCCAAGCAGGATATAACATACATAGTTTTTGGAAAATACTTTAAAGGATACAAACATCTAGTAAATTGTCCATATTTAAAATGTCTAACTTTAGTTTTTAGCTGTTTATCATAAGATATCAACTTTTGACTAAAGTTAGTCAAGTTGAGTGATAGGTCTAATTTAGTTCTCAACTTGATCAATTTTTGTTTAAAGTCCTTGATTTATAGCGATGCACTGAAATAAACATATGAAATCTAGGCTGAGTCCTAAGCATCTCACATCATTCTAAGTGTCTCAATACACAAGCAAGGAATCCTAATGTGCTGGTGAGATGTTGGCTGCCTAAGTCTATAGGTTCATGCTCTCTATGGTATGACCTAGGCTAGTTTCATATAACAAGTTTTTGAAGAACATAATTTTTGAAAACTACAAGCAAATATTTTTTTTTGAAAAAGTATAGGTTTAAAAACCACAAGTAAATAATTTTGAAATGTTTGGAAAATTCTAAACCAATTTTGAAAAGATTAAGTTTTGAAAACAAGATCTATTCTACAAAACATATTCCTATCTAACCAAACTTGAGTGATGTACTGGATTTTTAGTTAAGTTGATAGAACTTATATTATCAATGAATGTTTTGACATTTTTGTTATCTAGGTTAAAGTCTTTTAAGGTATGGGACATCCATAATAATTGGGCAACACATTCACCCATTGCTATATATTATTCCTTTGTAGTAGATAAAGCAAGACAATGTTGCTTTCTACTAAACCAGCTGACTAAAGAGGATCCTAAAAATTAACAACCTCTACTTCTACTTTTTCTATCTAACTTACAACTAGCAAAGTCTATGTCAGAGTACCCAACTAGTTAAAAATTGGTAGTTCCAGGGTACACATTCCAAAGTTGATTGTTCCCTTAAGATACCTAAAAATTATTTTAACATTTGTCAGGTGGGATTTTTTAGCACAAGTTTGATATCTAGCATACATATTTACTACAAATAATATGTCAGGTCTACTTGCAGTTAAGTACAACAAACTGCCTAGTGCACCTTTATAGTACTTTAGATCTATTACTGATTTACCATTTGGGTCATTATTTAACATTATGTTGGTTTCCATAGGAATTTTAAAGTCTTTAGAATTTTCCATTCCAAACTTTTTAATTAACTCTTTTATGTACTTGTTTTGGTGTAGATAGTTTCCTTCTCTGGTTTGTTTTATTTGTAGTCCTAAAAAGAAGTTTAATTCACCGACTAGACTCATTTCAAACTCTTTTTCCATTAGAGTTATAAATTCTTTTAAAATTTTGGAATTGGTTGAGCCAAATACTATATCATCTACGTAGACTTGGGCTATGAAAATGTCTGTTCCAAAAGTTTTTATAAATAGTGTTGGGTCAATTTGACCTTCTTTAAAACCCTTTGAAATTAGAAAACTAGAAAGTCTTTCATACCAAGTCCTAAGTGCTTGTTTTAATCCATATAATGTCTGTTTTAATCTGAACACATGATTTGGATTTTTTATGTTTTCAAACCCAGGTGGTTGACCTACGTAGACTTCTTCCTTTATTATCTCATTTAATAATGCAGATTTAACATCCATTTGATATAACTTGAATCCTTTATGTGCTGCATAGGCTAGCAATATTCTAATGGATTCAAGTCTGGCTACCAAGGCGTAAGTCTCATCGTAATCTAGTCCTTCGACTTGACTAAACCCTTTAGCAACTAAACGAGCTTTATTTCTCACAATTTCCCTCTTATCATCTAATTTATTTCTATTTAGTGTTTATAATTGATTTGTTTTTAAGTGCTGGTACTAAGTCCCAAACTTCATTTCTCTTAATTGAGCTAGTTCTTCTTGCATTGCAATCACCCAGTCAGGTTCATTCAATGCTTCATCTATTGTTTTGGGTTTTATTTTAGAAATTAAGGCTATTTGACTTATATTTCTAAAGGTTGATCTAGTTTGGACTCTAAGTTCTTGGTCACCTATGATTTGTTCAATTAGATGGTTTGGATTTGTTCATTGTGTCACGTGATTAGGTTCATTTTGACTTTCTTCTTGGAGTTGATATAATTTTTCTTCTTCTTGTAGAGTTGTGTTTTCATAATCTACTTTGTTAGTTTTCTCAAAATTAAGTTGTTCTTGGTTTACATTGAAATTTTTAGAGTTAGAATTTTCATCAAATATACCATTAGTTGTTTCTTCAACTTTTAGTGTTGTTTTGTTATATACTCTGTAAGCCCTAATATTAGATGAATAACGTAGAAAGATACCTTGTTGAGTTTTTGATGTAAATTTTCCTAGGTCATTTTTAATGTTTAAGATGGAGATCCTCATCTTTGGTCCCAAAGAATTCCCAAGAGGGTTGGCCTGACAGTTGGAAGGTGACTACTCTCACTTGACAATCGAATGTAGCATGGTGAGTAGTCAACCAATCCATGCCTAGGACGATGTCAAATTTTGTCATATCAAACACATGAAAATCCACTATCAGTTAATGACTGCCGAAGTCCAATGGGCATTCCCTGCCTGATTGATGGTTAGTACCTCTCCAAACGACAGAGATACAACTAAACCATGCAATCTAAGTGTAGGAACTCTATAAATCTTATCCAAAAATATATGGGATATAAATGAATGTGATTTACCAGTATCTATCAGTAAATTAGTAAGAACGGAATAAATTGAAATAATACCCTGCATCTCCACTAAGTAACGACCTGGTCCCGTAGATGGTATGACACTAATTCAACCTTCTCATCATCAGAGCAAGTCATATACCCGAATTTATCTTCCAGGTTGCGTAACCAAGCTCGTGCAACCCACGGGTCGGAATCTCCATGAAACAAAGTAAATCGATCCTTCACTTATCGAGCCAGCAATGGTATGCGAGCTCTATCCATTACCTAACTAGTAGTAGTTGGGGCTAGTATCATTGGTGGTATTTCCTAAGACTGTAATCTCGGACATCCCATAGGGGTGTGATGAGCCTGACTCTTTCTATCATACTCAACATCAGTTGGATCTTCAAAAAAGTTCACCTCTCTAGAAGCAGGCTCGGGGGCCATCGACGCGGCAGGTCGTTACCGTGGTTGACCCGAACCATGGCCATAAATAGTGGCTGATCCATCATGTGTCATAAATGTTATAGACGACTTATAAGTACTAACAAAAGTGTAGGTTAACAAGTATAAAATGTAACTTCCTCTAGCTCGGAGATGTCCTGTCACTTCCTTGTCCCAAAACTTAAAAAGTCACATCGAGAAAATAAATCACGATATCCAAAACACGAAAATAGGCTTTCACAACTTGTGGCTCTGATACTAATAAATTTTCATGCCCTGGAGGTATACTAGCCCGATGATACGGATGGTACCCCCTTGTGACAATCTTAGATACAACATGATATGAGTTCACAAAACTCAATTCAAACACAACCATGCAGGGTAGATAATAAAAACCAACTAGAGTAATGAATAAAAGGGTCCACCCAAACATGAAATCCAAAAACTCAAATGAGTGTCGGCACGACTTAAGAACAACAAGTACATAACCAAAGTAAAATATCAACATGGCTAGAAGCCTAAATACAAGACAAATATTGCAACACAAGTTTAATAACCAAAATGCGGAAGTAAAGCAAACTAAAGCAAGAGAGAAATCAATGTTTGATGTGAATGGGATGGCGCTGACAAGATCCTCCAAGCACTAAACAACATCATGCTAACCTGGAAATAAAATTAAAAGCAAGGGGTAATTAGTACAAAAGAATACTTAGCGGATATAAGAAGATAGTGCATTAAGTGTAAGGAGATTCAAAGGTATACAGTACAAGATATAAAAACCAAAAAGATTGCATGGATATAAACAGATCAACTCAAAGTACAAGCAACAAGTATCAAACTCATGTAGTATGTGAATAGAATCAAGATAAAAATAGCTACAAAATCTATGTAACAAGTCATGCACTAAGGTCAATATATACTAAAGGTGTCAAGGAAGAAATAGTTGCTTGATGTGTAGATCGTATAGAATGTCTTCACGTTCGAGAGTCTGCTTCAAATCAGAATCCTGCAACGTAGAACACAAATTATAGCCAAATTCTACCATGAATCAAATAACTAAACCAAATACTAAACCAATTAGGAAACCCTAATTAGATCATCCTAATCATCCCACACTCCCTAGATCCACACATCGAAATCCAAAGAGAAAAACTGATTTCAGATCTACTAGCATATGAAACACTATAATTTAGGTCTAACACATAACTACTTCATATAGGTATACATTAACCCCAATGCCAACACACTAAAATAAGTTATCCACTAATTATTGAATCTTGTAGCATCCATAAGGTAAAGAAACTCGTTACCGAATGGTTCCTCCCTAGAACGGTTGTCGACAAAGCTAAGATGGCCGGAACAATAACAGTCAGCCTCGGTAATGGATGGAACAACAACACAACAACACTAGAAATGACCAGATCTAGACTGCTCTATGGCTGGCCGGTGACACGGAGTCAGATTTGACCAATCCGTGGTTGAGATGAAGAAGGGGCAGTAACTATTGCTGGTTGATGACTCTATGATGGAAGGAGAAGAGGGTGGTGGCATCGGGTGAGGTTGCAACCTGGCAGGGTGGCTAATCTAGTCGGACAATGGCGATAGCCACGGCTACGAGTTGCAGCTAGGCCAACCTCGGCTACCGGTGACCAACAATCGAGAAGGGTAGTGGTCGGCGACTGATCCCCAGAATAGAAATGAACTATATTGAGCTAGCTGACGACGATCTCCAAAGCTAAAGATGGATCAGGGCCTTGGCTCTCCAATCGCGGTCTCCGTGGCTGTGGTCTACGGTGGCTGGCATTGAGAGTGGCGACATCAGGTGTGGGCTGTGGCCACGGGCTCGAGGAAATGGAGTCGGTGACGGTGGAGTGGATCGAGAGAGGGATGAGGGAGAAATGGAAATGAAACTTAGGTTTATAAGTTAACCTAGTTTAGTTTATTTAATTAACCACCTAGCGTAACTAATATTTCAAAAAGGCTCCTTCAAAGCCTAATATCTTATCCCCCTCACAAGTCATATTAATTCCATTTAAATCCTAAAAAATTTCTAATAATTTTTAGAAAATTCTATAGGGTTATTCCTCAATTAATACTCAATTATTTTATTATTATTTATCTATTGAATCTAACAAATTTAGAATTAAGTTTAAGATTTCTAATTAATTAAAAATTTCAGATTAATTAATTAAAGTTGTTTAATTAAAAAGTTTGAGTTAATTTCGAATCAAATTAAGTTAAATTTGATTTAGTTAGATTGAATTCAAATTAGTTAGGTTATAAATTTAAATTAATTAATAATTTCGAATTAATTAACTTTAGAATTAATTAAGCCTAAGATAAATTAAGTTTAGAATTAATTAAGAATTAAGTTAAAATTAAATTCGAATTACCTGAGTTTTTTTTAATTATGAGTTAATTTTGAATTAAGAGTAATTAAACAGAATTGATTTAGAATTAGATCAAGTTAAAGTTGATTACAAATTTTTGAAATAATTTGATTGATTATTATTTAATTTATTTGAATAATTACTTTCGGGTTAGATTTAATTAAGGTAATTAATTTCAAATTAATTCAGGTTTAATTATTTAATTAATAAATTTTGAATTAATTTAATGTAAATAATTAATTTTATTATTTTTGAATTTAATTTAGGGTTAATTAATTGTTGATTAATTAATTTCGAATTAATTTAAGTTAGAATTAATTAAGTCTTTGATTAAGAATTAATTTTTCTTTAATGAAATAAAATTTAATTTGATTTGATTAATTAAGGATTAATTAATTAAGGTAGAAATAATTTCGAATCAAATTAATTATGTTAAATTTGATTTAGTTAAAATTAAATAAAACTTGATTTATGGTTATAAGTTAAAATTAGTTAAGAATTATGTTGAAATTAATTTATGGTTAATTGGGGTAATTGATTCATTAATTAAGGATTAATTAAAATAAAATTAATGAAACTAATTAATTTAATTTGATTAAAATTTTAGAATTAAAATTGTTTAATTAGGATTAATTAATTTTGAATTAATTCAGAATTAATTGAATTAAAATTAGGTTTGGATTAATTATATTGAATTTTAATTGATTAATTTATTAGTTAAAGGTTTGGTTAATTGTTTTGAATTGAAAAGGTTGTTTAACTCTTGCAAGATTCAAATTCAACTTTGTGTTCACCAAGAAGGAGTTTATAGGGTAAGCTTCCAGGTTATGGTGAATCACATAGACATCATTAAAGTAATCATGTGTCATAAAGTTTCCCAAAAATAACCAATCCAAGGAACTTAATACTGGGTTTTGATCTAACTAGCTCATGTTTAACTGAGATAGTTTCAGCTAGATCCACTAGGTCTAGTGCACTAAGTAGAACACATGTGATTCAACCTAGACATACCTTCGATAAAGTTTCCTTAGCCTACAATCATCCCAATCCATTCCGATGTTATGTTGTCAAGGTTGGTTAAACTTTTTTATAACTAACCGGTCTAAATTAAGCAGAGAAATAAAACTAAGCATGCATATTGAAGAAATTAAAGCAATCAATATAACTAGGATGAATAGTCTTTCTATTGGCTCCCCCTGAATTATAATCTTGATATGGTCTATCTAGATAATGGATTTGATCCTTGGGAATCCAATATCAGTTTGGTCCATTTTGATTAAGTAAACATGCTTTTGAGACCTATGCTTGAACTTGGTTTCTAACATTTTGACTAATCAAGGACAAGTTTGACTTATTTGTTGTGTTGGCCTTATATCCGAGTCCAGATTTGTTGTAAACAACTCATTGGGACCTAAGCATCATATTCAAATACTTGGAACCCATGTTGAACTTTTCCAACATTTTCTTGAGTCCCTCCACTTAACCTTTCAAGTTGGAATTCTATTCCTCAAGTTTTGCAACTTGAGTTGAAGTTCAATCTTGAATTTGGTTAGTTGAGGGATTCAAGTTAACTTGCTTCTTGAGGTTGTTAACTTCCTCAAGTAGCAAGTTAATCAGATCCTCAGATTTAGTCAATTTTTTGAACAAAGATTTGATTATCTTAAGCATTTGAGATTGTGTTAGGGAGGCTACCTCATTCAGTCCTTCTGAATCGAATATAAATTCGTGG
>JBBUKS010000059.1:5693090-5703794 GCA_038050645.1 Hedychium gardnerianum | reverse complement strand
TAGCGGGTTTTCCGAGCGGACAGCGGGCTGTTTTTCCTGCTGCTCTCTCATGTTGGTGTGTTGTTTGGTTGCATACGCTATCGGACACCAAACCTCGTCTTCTCACGCAAGGTTAGTACCTTTCGCGAGGACGAAACTCATGACTTTGGAAGTCATCTTGAAGATCACTCGACGTGGATACGAATAGAGGCGAAGCTTCGAGAGCGTTGCTTGGTTGATGTTGTTTCCTTTTCACGTCATCCGTCAGGTATACCTAGAGTAAAATTTACTTTTCATAAAATTTTAATTATGCAATAATGTCTAACTATGTTTTATCCTTGCATATGTGTGGTGGATGTGATGTAATAAATTAGTATATTATATTTTTTATTTTTCGCTGCACATGTTTTCGAAACGTGTTTTAGCACGCACCCACGTCAGGCTCACCCAATCGTGGTATCATGCAATCATGTCTAACTATGTTGTATCCTTGCATGTATGTGGTGGGTGTGATGTAATAAATTAGTATATTATATTATTTTATTTTCCGCTGTGCATGTTTTCGAAACGTGTTTTAGCAAGCACCCGCGTCGGGCTCCCCCAATAGTGGTATCAGAGCCTGATCATGCTTCAACATTATCGTAAAATTATTTTATGGTTCATAATTAGGCATATAATTAATTTTAGAAAATTTCTTATTTTATTAAGAAAATCTATTTTTGAAAAAAATTCTAATTTGTTAGGAAATTCTAATTTTAGAAAGTTTTTGAAATAATTTAAGAAATTAAATTTAGAAATATTATATTCTATGGTAATTTATAATAAATTTAATTTGTAAATATTCTGAATTTATTAAGGAAAAAAAATTATATTTTTGGAAATTTTCCTAATTAGTTAGGAATTTCTAATTTTGAAAAATTTCTAAAATAATTTTAGAAAATTTCAAATTTGAAAGATTCTAAATTTATTAATAAATTCTCATTATATATTTCCTAATTAGTTAGGAAATTTGAATTTAGGAAATTATTTCCTAATTAATTAGATTTTCTTGATATAAAATTATTTCTTAAGATAAAGTATGTGATTAAATTTTGGAAATTTATTTCCTAATTTAATTAAAAGAATATTGATTTAATGAAATCAGATTTTTGACATATTTTATTTCCAAAATAAAATTGTGACAAATATTGCATCATCTATGTCATGTTCATGTCATATTGTGTATCATGTAGTTTCTTTTATTATAACATATTTTATTATATCTTGTTGGACTCACTCCAATGTTGTTCTTATCTGAAGGAGATATCAACCCACTTGGAGAAAACCTACCATCTCTCGAATTTATAGTAAGGGCTCTTAAATTCGATAAATAATTGGAATTTCTAGTTATATGTAAATTATTTACATTATAAAAAATCATCTCTCTCATATATGCTCGATTGTGTATTTCTAGTTTAATTAGAATCAAAAATGTTTTCTTTGAATTTGCGCTCGACTTTGGAAACAAATTGACCAAGTCGAATTTCTTGGATTGGCTTCAAAACTTGAGAATTATTCTCAAGGCCAATAAAGAAGAACCGACTCCAAAGGGTCCATGTTACCATTATGGTAAGATAGGACATTGGAAAAGAAACGACAAGATTTATCTTGAGTCCATGAAGAAGAGAAAGGCATATGATGTCCTATCTCTTTTAGATATTTTCGAGATTGAATCTCATACTATTTTTTTAAACACTTAGGTATTGGATACCGAGTGTGTCTCACATATATGTAATGACATAAGTGAGCTAAAGAATAGTAAACGATTAGATAATCAATTAGCTTCCTATGCGTGATATTGTTGCCTTGGCCATATAAGTAAGAAACGCATGCTTGAATTATACAAGTGTAGAATTTTGGAATCATTTGAATTGAATTCATTTGATACATGCAATTCATACTTAAAAGACAAGATAACTAAATTACCTTTTAAGGGAAAAAGGTGAACAAGAGGATGACATATTGTGTCTTATACATACCGATGTATGTGGACCTATGTCAACTCATGCATGAGGAGGTTATAAATATTTCATCACCTTCAACGATGATCACTCACGATTTGAGTATGTGTATCTATTGAGATTCAAGTCTAAAACTTTGAAAAGTTCAAAGAATTTAAACATAAAGTATAGAAACAACTTAGCATAAGTATTAAAATACTTCCATTGAATTGAGGTGGTAAAGACTTAAGCCAAGAGTTTCAGGATTATTTATGAGACAATGGGATATTGTCACAAAGGACTCCACCTTACACGCCACAACATAATGGTGTGTTAGAAAAGCGAAACCGAACCTTGTTGGACATGGTTAGGTCGATGATAAATCATGCAAGTCTTTCTAAAGTCTTTTCGGGTTACGCACTCGAGACATTTATTTACTTGCTAAATAGAGTCCCGACTTAGGCAGTCTCTACTATTTCATATAAGATATGAAATGGTAAGAAATCTCATTTATCTTATTTGAAGATATAGAGTTGTCCTTCTTATGTGAAAATGACTGTATCAAATTTGCTAGATGCTAAGTCTGTTCTATCATCTATTGGAACAAAAGGTGTTTGTTTTAAGGCATGCTGTATTTCTAGAGAAAGAGTTTCTCTTGATTGAAAATACCGGGAGTAAGGTTGAACTAAGAGTAGTTCAAGTGATTCCAATACATTAGAAGAGACGCCTATTAAGACCCACAGCCTATTGCTCATAGTGATGAGATAATGGCTGAACCTACAGATACACCGCCACTTCGTAGATCTAGTAGGGCACGTCCAATTCCTGAAAAATATGGATTTCTCATAAGTGAATACGAGAGACGTGTTACTCATTGAGGATGAGGAGCTTACTAGTTATGAAAAAGTTCTGAAAAATTCAGAAAGAGACTCATGGTCGAAGATCATGAAATCGAAAATAGATTCCATGTACGAAACCAAGTTTGGAACTTGGTGGAGGCATTACACCTATTGGGTGCAAGTAGGTTTTTAAAAAGAAAATCGACATGGATGGTAATTTGATTACCTATAAAGCAAGATTGGAGGAGAAAGGCTATCGTTGAAACATGGTATTGACTATGATGAAACCTTCTCACCAATGACTATGCTTAAATCTATTCGGATACTCCTGTCCATAACAGCTCATTACGATTATGAGATATTACAAATAGATGTGAAAATAATTTTTCTCAACGGGAACCTGTTCGAGGATGTGTATATGATATGATCCGTTGGTTTCACATCTATTGACAAAATAAAGTATGCAAGCTTCAAAGGTTCATATATGGACTGAAGTAAGCATCCAGGAGTTGGATTATCCGTTTTGATGAAGTAATCAAAAGGTTTGATTTCACACAAAATCCAAATAAACCTCGAGTGTACATGAAGGTTAGTGAGAGTGCGGTCGTGTTCCTAATATTATATGTTGATGACATATTACTTATAGGAAACGATATGCCCATTCTATAGTCAGTTAAAGTTTGGTTGTCCAAAACATTCTCTATGAAAAGACATGAAAGAAGCAACCTATATCCTTGCGATTAAGATATATAGAGATAGATCGGAAATGTTACTTAGTCTTTCACAGTCTACATACATCGATAAAGTGCTAAACAGTTTAGCATGGAAGAATCCTAGAAAGGTTATATTCCCATGAGACATGAGATTTACCTTTCGAAGTCTATGTGCCTGAGTACACGAGACGAGAGGATTCACATGAGTCAGATCCCATATGCGTTAGCTATAGGATCAATCATGTATGCGATATTATGTATGAGGCCCGGAACATCATACATTCTAAGTGTCACGAGCAAATATCAATCGGATCCCGGAATGGATCAATGGATGACTGTCAAGGCAATCCTTTAGTACTTGAGAAGAACTAAAGATTTGTTCTTGGTACATGGAGGGGGTGATATGATTATACATGAGTATACTGATACCAGTTTCCAAATGGACAAGGATGTTTCCAAGTCTAGGTCTAGATACGTATTCACCTTAAATGGAGTCGCAATAAGTTGGAAAGGTTCCAAGCAAGAAATTGTTGCGTATTCTACCACTGAGGTAGAATACATTGCAGCTTCTGAAGCAGCAATGGAAGAAGCTGCAATGGAAGCGATTTGGATCGTGAAGGTCGTCACCGAACTTGGATGTGTTCCGAGCATTGTTAAAGCAGTATCAGTTTACTATGAAAACAATGAGGCCATTGATTTGGCTAAGGAACCTAGGTCTCATCAATGATCTAAACATGTGCTTCGCCGCTATCATATGATCAGAAAGATCATAAGTAGGAATGAAATATAAATCGAGATAATTCCCACCAAAAGGAACCTAGCGGATCCTTTTGCGAAACCTCTACCTCAAAACGAGTTTGAGAGTCATGTAGAGAGGCATTTGGTATTGGATACCATGGTGATTGACATTAGGCCAAGTGAAAGTATGTTATATCTGAGAGATGTACTAAGACAATCGCCTTATGATTTGTACCTATTTATTAGATAAATAAAGATTCATTATTTGAATGTACATATTTTGTGTATATGATTAGATCTTAAACTGACTTACTGAATGTTCGCAATACGATTCATAATATGAGAAAACTTATGATTGGATCACAACTAGTGAGCATCTCTACATGTGTAATTATGAATGTATTGAAATCTTTCCTAGTCGACGAATTGATATGTTCGGACATCATCGATCCTGTGAGACTAGCACGGGTTATACTCCTGGGTCTAACCAAGCAGTTGTTCCTCACTAGCTGGAGACATTGGGATGTCGAGAGTTAAATGTGGATGCTAGTTAATAGTAACTAGTTCATCGGAGTGACCTGCTGTAAAACTCCATATGGTTCTCTATATATAGATATGTCAATGAAAATCTTACTGCAACTCAAGTGCAAGTTTCCTTCGACTTGAGGTATTCAAGTCACCTTGGTCATGGAAACTTATACTTTGACATCCTAAGCAAATATTTCCTTGAAGGTGTGGCCTCCGGGATGATTGGGTATAAGTCAAAGTGCTCGAAGGTGTTTGGATAGCCCACAGAGGATTCACCGCTCCTTGTAAGGAGATGTATACCCTATGATCGCTTGTCAGGATTGTTACTCAAAGTCTTTGACCAAAACATCACGTGTTAAAAGTATTATACTTTTAGACACATGTACGAGTAATTTGAATCCACAGGCCGAGTAAGTATTACCCGGGCTAGGTGTGACGTAGTCAGCCTAGTGGGGATAGACACTTAGACCATGTCCTGAACCAAGTGGGTATAAGACGAGTGAAAGGAATAAACACGACTCACTGTAGTTGCCGAAAGGTTTCAGAAGATGTTCTGGGATCAACTGTTGATTTTTTGGTTAATTAGGGATCATGATGTGTTACTAGATATCACTCATGATTGATCCATGATTAATGATTAATTATGGACGACCAAGCTAAATCGAAAATCTATTGGGTCGCACGTACTATGAGATTATCCGAAAGATTTAAAATGAGTTTGAGAATTGGATTCTCAGATCGAGAGAGACTAAGTTTGTTCAGACCAGACGAAGGGTAAAAATGAAAATAAGAGTGACGTAATAGAAGTGTGGATGTGTCACATCTTTTGAAGACGAGTTAGACTATCTTTGGTTTAATTATAAATTAAAATTGGTTTGATTTTTAATTAAGAGACTTTTGATTTTGAACAAAACTAAAAATTTAATGGGTTAAATTTTGGTTAAGGAAATTGAGTCAGATTTGGTCTTTATATTAGAAAGAATTTTAGATGTGTGTTTTAGATTAGTTTGACGATTAATTTATATTTTTTGATCGATAAATAAAAGCGTAAAGGTTTATGCAGACTTACAAAAGGGTAAAAATTAAAAGGCCCCTTAGATTTTTGTTATTGTCAAAAGAAATTGTATTTAAAATAAATATGAAGAGAATGTTTTATTCTATTTTTATTTCAAAACTACTCTTATTTCAATAATAGTATAATATTTTTATTTAAAAGTCCTACAAATATTAGAGTGAATTTGATCAAATTAAAATAACTTTTATTATATTAGATCAATCTTAATCAGGTTAAAAATTAAGATTTTAATATAATAGTTTCCATATTCAATAATTTTGATAAATAAAAATAATTTTATTTTATGTTATAGTAATTTTGACAAAAGCTATTGCAAAATATTGATATGAGTAATTTTAAGATGAAAAATGAGATAAAGTATTATTTTAATATTTTATAACGTAGAATTCTTTTTCAATGATAATTTTAAGTTTTTGCGTTTTTATAATAATAAATTTAAAAAAACATTTTTAATAATTAATTTTTTTTTAAAAAAAAAAATCGATGACCGACACGTTCCGGGGGTCGGGGGCGGGGGCGAGGGCGAGGGTGGCCTCAGAAAATCCATCTTCGCACCCTTCCCTATCTTAATCTATCTTTCACGACTCCGAAGGCCCAAGACGATTCCCTTCTTCTCTTTCGCTAGCAGCAGATGAACTCTGCCGGAGTGATCTCTCCTTGGAACCTCTCAACCTCTGTAATATCTTTTTCCAACTCTCTTTCGATCGTTACTTGTTTGTCTCTCTGCTTAATTCCTTCGCAATGTCATGGAGTTTTATTCGGTGCGAAGCACCGCTGGTACAGTGATTTTCATCACTCAGAAAACAGTTCAAGTTGGAACTTTGATTGAGCATATGATATTGGTTAAGTCTAGGTTGTCCCTGAGTGGATATTATTATATGTTCCTGGTGCCAAATCATACCTTCAGATGCTTAATTCATCCGGTTCTGCGGGGAACTAATGGTAGAGTGAGCTTGCAGAATCGTGAATCCACTCAACTCGCGAATTATAATATTCCTTGGGTGTTTTAGTTCCCCAAGAATCAAGAAGGAAAAAGAAAAAGATGCAACTTTTCCTTGAAAAGGTGTACAAAAAAGATGATGAGAAACTTGATCCTCCAGGAACTAAGGCCAAGATGAAAGTACAATAGTTCCTCACTTATTGGTATGAACAACCAAGAAAAGATAAAGAAGAAATAATGTTCTTGGAAGGTCATAAAACAAAGCAATTCAATTGTTCTTCATGTTTAGAAGAGATGACCAAAGAGAAGATTATGACTCCTTGATGGGAGAGAAAGATGCAAGACTAATTAGGAATTATTTAAACTTAAGTTTTTATATATTTTTTAGAACTTTTAAGATTTAATTTGGTAGTCATAACAAACTAGGTAAATTTAAATGTTATTTAGGGGACTGAGTTATCTTAGGGAGTAAGTAATTTACTTACCAAGTTTTTAGCAAAGTAGATTATTAATTTATCAAGCTTGTTGTTTATTAATTTCCAAGTTAGGCCGTTACGGGTATGTTTAAGGGATTTCAATCCCTCTTGTTAATTTATTATAGTATTTACAAAGTTGTTTGTTGATCTCAAAAAAATGTCTTTAAAGGAAATTTTCAAGTTGGTAATTATCTTATTTTGGTTCCTTACCTTGTTTTAATGTAGTTTGTCTCCTAATATGATTTAGGTCTTCTAATAAGTTATTTCTTCCCTGGAATACTTTAAGTTTATTTTCAGTTTGATTTGGGTCGAAGTCATTAAAAGCCACTCAATTCTCCTCATGGTAATTGTCTATTTCTTCCCTATAATAAATTGTTTGCTCGTGTGTTTTCTTATTTGTGTGATATTATTTATCACTGGTGTTGCATCAAGCTGTATGAGTTATTTGTGTGAGCTTCGACCAACATTTGTGAAACATCAGTTTGGTATTAGATTTGAAATATGGATCAGCATTTGATGCTCTTGTTGATTCTGAACTTCATTTCCCTCTCTCCTCTTTCTCAGACAACCAAGCCTAACTTTTGCAACCTTCTTTCCTTTACTGGCCCATCGTCTCCTCTCTGTGATACTTTGCACATCGCTTTCCTTTTTCACTTTCAAACAAGCACGCACATATCCACTTGCTGCAACCACCTATGCATCCCACCGAAATTGATCTCACCTTCTTTTATTCTCCAACAGTTGTTGAATCCACAAATATGTACCACTCATCTCTCTCGAATCTCCTGATGTAAACATCATATCAGACTACCATTGTTTTCCCTAACAGTAGTCTTCCTCTGTCAACAGTCTACTGCTTTGCAATCTTCTAGTCCCATGCACCTCCTACTTCTTCCTATCCAGCCACGACCTTCAACACTAGATCCATCCAACGTACATCTGCTCCCATACCCTTTGGACACCTGCTCATCTTAAGAATCTAAGCAATGACCAATCCTTCATTTGTTGTGCCGTTGCACCATCTGCAATAAATCCAAACATCTTTCAGCATTTGTTTCCGCAAGTACTCTGTAGGCAAAAAAAGGCAGGCCCCATTGCCTCCTCCTAGTGTCTATTGCTACCAAAGGAAGAATAATTGATCTTACCATTTCGTTCACCACCTGCGAGCTCGACCACTAGTCGGTATGATGCATTGTTTTCTTTGTCTTTCTGTAGCACACAGGAAACATACAAGCATGAGGTTTTCTTATGTTTCCTTTATTTCATTTCTCGTTTTACTTTTTCCTTGGATGTATATCAGAACTTAAATCTAATTTTCTATCATCTTTGCTTCTTCCCTACCCATTTTATCTATTATAAATACAAAATATCAATTTTTCTTCTAATCATCGTTCTATACCTCCATTGTTTAACCGGTGAGCGTTCCTATATTTCATGTTTTAAATCTAATACATTGGTATTCTTATAATGTCTGTTATTATTCAACTCAAGGCGTGAGAACTCTTACATATTTAAGACTACACCCAAGTTTTCATTGGAGATAGTGATTCTTGCTGAGATGTTGCAGTTGAATCCTACAACACATTTCTTCCAAGAAACAACCTAGCATTAGTATAATAATTTGATGGATCCATACATAACATTTGTTTATACAAGTGCAAATCAACACTGGAATAATGTTATTCTTTTTCTTATTACTCTTTCAAACTAAATAAGTTAGGTTGTTTAATTCGATTGGCTGAGCATGGTTTTTTTTTTTTGTACTCGTACAATTCTTACTTACTTTTTAAGCCAACAAAAAGAATCCTCTTTGTTGTAGAATTCTTAGAATTAGGGTTTTTATTCCCATAAACTTTGGTGCTTTTCTAAACACATTTATCCTAAATGGTTACTTAGGTTTTATGTTATACTGAGGTTATAGTTGCTAACTATGCTATTTTCCAACAGGCAAAGTTAAAACTCATCTCAACACCCACTGTATTCAATCCATTACAAGGAAGGTGTTGTCAGAAAACTACATATCCTGAAAAAAAGACATTCACCTGGAATGTCCAGAGGAGAAAGATTGTCCTGGCAACAGATAACAGTCAATCTTCGACAGAGCCAAGCATTTCAGAATCTGACAATGCTCAAATTGAAGTCAATCAGGTTCCCTCATCTCCATCTATTGTTCCACAAAATGTAAACTTCAGGGAGCCATATTCTGCAAACTCGAAGGATCCTGTTCCTAGAAGGCCTTCTTTGACAATGAGAGAAAAGTTGAGGGCAGCACGATCTCTAAACAAATACATGGATTCAAAGCCTGCCAAAGAAGAATTTGGGAGTAGAGTGCTGGAGGCATCAAGAGCTAGTGATATTGGTAAAAGGCGCCCAGGCCTACCAGAAGCTCCCACAAACCTATTCGACGATAGCAAGCGTGGGTTGCCTCAACAAGGCTGGACATTTGAGTTTCCATTTCAGGGTGATATTTTCTTTATCATCTTCTCGTTTGTATTCATAAGTGCAGTCATGCTTGCCACAACTTTTATCGTCTGGAAGTCTGGAGCAATACATTTCAATGAATACTAGATGTGGGTTGGGAATTTGGAATCTTTCAGAAGCAATTATGTTTTGATAGGTTTGTGTTGGGAATGCTTGTAAGATATAATGGATTTTGTTAATGAGATTTTCGTTAATTCATGTCGATTAGCATTGTTCTTAATTCATCTTCTTGAGATTATTGTGAGTGCAGCGCGCTGCAGTTCTTTTGAAAGATTTCGAAAGAAGTGAGCGAGGCATACAGGATGGCCAGGTCTGTTAAATTGAGTTGGTTGATTAGAGATTGGTTTAGTTAGATCTGACTATGATTTGAAATTTATAGTTCAGGATCATCGATCGGACGGTTTGAAAAATATTAATCCTTTAATTTTCAAAGACAGATATTGTTTACAATTCAAAATCGTCGTTCATGATTTGTGTTGGTTGAAGATTATTATTATTATTTTAATTTTTAAAAAAATATTTACAAAAAATATAAATTAAAAAATATAAAAATATAAAAAGGATTTGGATTATGTTTTGATAGGGTTGTGTTGGGAATATTTGTAAGATCTACTCGATTTTGTTAATGAGATTTTCATTAATTGACGGGCAGCATTCACTATAAAATTTTCCTAGATTAGCGACGGATTTTCCGTCGCTAATCGGTCCCGTCCCTAATCGGTCCCGTCCCTAATCGATCCATCGTAAAAAAAAAATAGCGACGGAAATTAAATATCCGTCGCTAATAACGACGGATTTACTTCCGTCGCAAAATATCCGTCGCTAATAGCGACGGATTTTTAATTTCCGTCGCTATTCGATTTTCATTAGCGACGGATTTTATATTCCGTCGCAAAATATTTTTTTTAATTTGGAATTTATTAATAAATATAGCGACGGAATAATAAATTCCGTCG
>JBBUKS010000059.1:5612525-5623247 GCA_038050645.1 Hedychium gardnerianum | reverse complement strand
GTTGTACCCATATTCTGTATTATTGGCACTACCCTTGATACTATTTACAGTTGAGTAGGGTGCATGTATAGTATTGGTATACGAGTATTATTAGCATACGATGGTGAGTTGATTCTTTCTGTGAGACTGTATATTCTTGTTTCCTGTACATTCTTGAGTTATTGTACTTGAAATTGTTCATGCACTACCTATCTTATACCTGCTGAGTATTTCTTTTTTACTCACCACCCCTGCATTCTATTGTTGTTTCTTGTTTGTAAGTTGTTGATTAGGTACAGGATATCTACCTGCACTGTCCCTATCACATCGAGCCTTGGATTTATTTTCGATGTTTTTGATTTGTTTTAGCTTCCGCATTTGTTTACTACTCATGTATTGTATTTATTTATTTGTATTTGGTTTTCGGATGTGTTTTCGATAATGTACTTGGTGTTAAAACCAGGCCGACTCGCAAATGGTAAAGTTTGGTTTTCTGGTCGTGTAGACCATTCTTATCATTTTATACTAGTTTATTTATGTCATGTTATACACTACGTGATTGTGCATACCCGAGTAGGATATTTTTGTTATTTAACATACTACGTGGATGTGTATACCCGTGTGAGATATTTATGTATGTTGATTGTTACTATGTATTCAGGATATTGTCAGCCGTACATGGGATGTGCTGTCCGATTTTCGTTGGATAAATATCCTCTCGGGGCGTGATAGTATTAACTTAGATAAAAAAATATAATATATATATATATATATTATAAAGAGTTATTGTTAAAAAAATCACAGATCTCAATATTTTAGGTAATATTGATATATGAGGTCATGGAAATGATCAAGAGAATAAGACGAGCATATATGAACTGGTTTCATGTGATTCTGAGCTCTTTAGGTCAATCAACCAATTTCAGAGGAATTTTTTATTTTTTTAATTTGGACAAAATCTGTAATGATTCCAGGATTCATCGTAGATTATAATTAAAAATAAAAGAAAAAATTCTGAGTTCTTTAGTTGATTGACCTAGAGAGTTTGAAATAACATAAAATTAGTTTCTATGTGTTCGTCTAGTTCTCCTGATTAAGTCCATGCCTTGAATTTCTTTTTTCAAATATGAAGAGATCAGTACTGATTTTGTATCCGAATTAGGGATGAATTTCCAAGATTTGTCCCTGATTTATAAAAAAATATTATAAATAATAATCATGAATTTAGGAAATTCTTCGATGAATAAAAAATTTGTTGCAAAATTTTGCAATGAATAACGATTTCGTCGCAGATTCTGCGACGAATATTAAATTTCATCGCAAAACTACAAGGAAATTTGTGACGAAAATAAATTTATTGCTAATTCGCGATGAAATTCTTTCATTTTTAATTAGCGATAATTAATATTTTTGTTGCAAATTTGGGATGAAAATTTTTTGTCACAAA
The DNA here is from genome assembly GCA_038050645.1 of Hedychium gardnerianum. NCBI lineage: Eukaryota > Viridiplantae > Streptophyta > Magnoliopsida > Zingiberales > Zingiberaceae > Hedychium > Hedychium gardnerianum. The sequence continues at coordinate 5,621,821 of JBBUKS010000059.1, read as the reverse complement.
ATTTACCCTTAAATGATTATTTTTTTGTAGTGAATAAAGGACTAAGAGTTGGAGTTAACAAGTATCTTGCTCCTCCATGAGCAAGATTTAAGAGGAATGGTGAACCATTGAGAACTAACAAATTTGATGAAGGGCCAAGAGCTCTTAGCAAGAAAGTCTGGAAGTATCTTGCTCTAGCATGAGCAAGATTTAAACCACGCTCCATTGATTTCCCCTAATAAAAGAAGAGGGGAGCGTGACCACCTCAAACCATTCTCTTCAGATTGAAACTAACAGGGGTCAAGCTAATGACCTAAAAATAGCACTTCTTGGGAGGCAAACCAAGCTTTAATTTGTATTTTTTTCTTTAGTTTATTAGGTTTTCTTTCACCTAGTTCTCATTCTAGTTTTGTGTTTTTGATTTTCGCAGGGTTAGTGGCATCCACGAGCTGACCGTAACAGAAGTTACGGGCATAGGAGACATTCAAAATCGAACATAGGGGGGGTCGTGTGTCCCACACACGACTATGTCCCACACACGACTGTGTCCCTTAAACAGAGCCCCACATGGTGGGGCTATGTGATTTTCACACGATCGTGCACCTACAACCCCAGCTATAGAAAAACACAGGCATGGCAGTGTGATTTTCACACGGTCATGCGCCGACAACCCCAGCCACAGAAAACACAGGCGAGGCCGTGTGATTTTCACACGGTTGTGTGCCTCACTTCACACAAGTTTCTTCCTCCCCCTCCTTATTGATTTTCTTTGATTGGAATATTGCATGGTATGGGTCTTGGTGGTATTTTTTAGTGTTATTTTGTTGGTTGGTTAGTGACTTCACTAGGATTAGTATGTTAGTTGAACTTGTTTAGTTAGCATGCATCATATCTTTTTTGTCTTTTTATTTATGTTCATGTTTCCTTTTTGCAATTTGGATTTGACGCATATATGCATAAGACTTGTACTCTTTAGCGATTGTTCAATTGTGAAGACTTGTGCTTACTTGATTATTTTCGCATACACTCACACTTAATACTTGTTTTCGAAAAGTTGATTTAGTGTCATGCCCTAGAAGTACACATGCCCATGGATATGGACGATACTCCCTTGTGACAATCATAGATACAACATGGTATGAGTCCACAAAACTCAAACCATAACACAACCACGCAAAATAGGTAATACAAACCATACAAAGTAAGAAAATATAAGGTCTACTCGGCCTTGAAATCTAAAAACATAACTACGAGCTAGCCTAACTTAAGACACTAAATACATAACCAGAGAAAATCAAAAGTCCAGATACAACTTAATTATTACAACGTTAGTACAATAAATAAATATGGAAGCAAAACAAACCAAAACGGGAAGCAGAAAACTGTAGATCAATGTGAATCGTGGGCAAATATCCTCCAAGCGACCCAATTAACATATACCTACTAACCTGGAAATAAAATGAAACACAACGGATAGTGAGTACAAAAGAAATACTCAGTAGATATAAGAAGATAGTGCATGAACAATAAAATATATAGAGATTCAAAGGTATATAGTCTCAAAGGAATAATATACTCACCAACTAGAAGTACACATGTATGCATCTACTACACCATCACCCTACTCAACTGGACACAGTATCTTGAGTTGTAGCAAGTAATGAATATATCATCTCATATGCATGTACCAGTGCAACTATCAGAATACAATCAACATAGGTGGGAGCCACTATCATGGGTACAACATCTCATATGCATGTACTAGTGTAAGTATTAGAATACAATTAACATATGTGGGAATCACGCTCCACCATAACAAATCATCATATGTGAGAGCAATGCAACACCACAATAAATCAACATATATGGGAACAATGCTCCACCATAATAAATCACCATATGTGGGAGCAACGCTCCACCACAAAATATAAAGATGACCAAGACATCTCGCTCATCAGCTATGGACTACATGAGAAATGTTCTACCACAACTAGACTCATGGGTAGTTCGAAATGTCAGGATCTTTGTCTGCATGAGAAACACTCTACCACGACTGGTCTCGTGGGCAGATAGGAAGTAGTTATCTAGCTATGCGCTGCATGAGAAATGCTCTGCCATGACTGGTCTCGTGGGCAGGACAAGGTATACAATCTCTATTTAGGAGAGAAAATCTCATCTACTCCACAGAGCAGATGCATACAATCAAGCAATAAGCAAGTAATAGCATGACTATGATGCTCTCACACCCGAAGAGAGAAGTGATCACTAGCATGCACGCAACATCGTGATGCTACGACTCACTCAACCAACCTAATAGAAGACATAGTCGATAGCATGTATGCATCCCCGTGATTCTACGACTAGCTCACACCCGAAGGGAGCCATGATCGATAGCATGCATGCAACACCGTGATGCTACGACTTACTCACACTCGAAGGGAGCCATAATTGATAGCATACATGCATCTCCATGATGAATAGGATACAACTAACCCTACCATTGTACATGTCTATCTATGCAATGTACATTATCACATCTAATCAAAATATATCAACTATAATACATGCCACACACGTGATTATAACAGCCAATTAGAGATGAGCTATAAACTCTAACATGTCATATCACCTACAATACACGTCACCCACATGTTCACATATGCATACAACGATGCTAAACAGGTAAGGTACATGTCACACACGTGTCCACATATACAAAACATAAATGTATGAAATGATACATAGGATAAATATCCTAAACACATGCCACACACGTGCTTACAACTATATGACTTGAAATAAATTGAAACTAACATATGAACAAAAATACACGCCACACGCATTTCAAACAACTACATGATTCCCCAATCATAAGTATGTTCCTATTGTGCACACCACACATGTGTACACACTATGGAATATGAAAATAATAGAGATTGTATGCATATAATCAGATCAACTCAATTATATGCAGATAAGTATCAAACTCAAGTAGAAATAGAACTAGAGTTAAGGTAAATTCAACTACCTAATCAAAGTAGCATATCATGCACTAAGGTCAATGTATAAAAGAGAGCAAGGGAAGAAATACCCGCCTCAAAATCATAGACCATGCCAAATGTCCTCACGTATAAGATTCTGCTTCAATTAGTGTCCTGCAATGTAGAACACTCAATTACAACATAGTGATATCATAAATCACATACCCAAACCAAAACCTATTCCAATTAAGAAACCTTAATTGGATCCACCCAATCCTTCCACACATCAATCCTCTTATCATTCCACATATCAAAAACCCTAATTAAACCATCCATTTAAATCCTTGATCCCAAATTCACATAGAAATTATTATCCCAATTCAATTAACAAAACCTCCACATAAGGTAATCATCTAGCCCAAATGATACCATCTTCACATGTGAGGAAATCTAATAACAAGATATATGAACATGAGAGCTCTTTAATTTCACATCCTAATCAAAGATGGTATTCCAAGAGATCATGTACATTAGCCCTTTAGTTCAATTCAAGCATATCAACTTGTAGACATGCAAGAAGCAACATAACTATACCATTTCAAATTTGAGTTCAAACCCAATCTATACATAAGGTTATCATTTAACCTAATCGGTACTAAATTCAAGTATGAGAAAACCTAAATAGTCATATATCAATCAAGGTTAATCACCCAAAATTAACTTTAACAAAACTCTTACCCTATGGTTCCTCCACCAATTCTTTTTCTATACAATAGAAGAAGAAAATTCACACCTACAAGCTGATAAGGCTTCAAACTTGGCTCAAAATTAGATTCCTCACAAGCAAAAATAGCATCAATATCTTCCCGAGTGACAATCCTACACGGAAAAACTTCAACTTCAACATAACTATTGCAATTGGAAATAGAGAAACCATAAAGATCCCTCCCTTAGGGTAGATGATATCTTGCCACACTTGCGGAGAACTCGACCAACCACGCCCACCTCTTCTACTTCTAGGTCTTCCTATAAGTTTGTTGTTTCCTCCTCCACAATGTCTGCTTCATCCACTGACCATGAGATCTCCTCGAAGACGGGTCATATATTTAACAATGAATGTGCTTGGAAGAACTACCTGGGAAGAAGGTCACAAAGCATAATTTATAGCCACATGAAATATATATTGTGTAAAACTCTAGAAGGACCTTCAATACTATATGAGGAAGAAGGGCACGCAGCCAGGGTATGTATCAGACAAGATATGGGGTGCATGGACAACCACCTGGGCTGCAGTAAGATGATAGGCAAATTTTGAAAAAGCTCGAGCCAATAGAAATTCAGAGCCAGGTGGCCCGAACACCGAATCCGCTCGGCATACATCAGGATCCAGATCTATTGTTGAGCATGTCATGGATTTGGTGAGTTTTTTTTTAAAGTTATATCCTAATAAAATTTTAATTTATTACCATACTTGTAAAATTTTGCCATAAATGATTTGTCTATACAGGAACGTTCTCTGGAATGTCAACCCACTTGTTTGAAGGTATTTTTGAAGACTCACAAGAAAAAAGATGACACATTTATCGATTCTCGATCCTAGGTCATACACGTAAGATTATTAATTACATTTAATCGTTACAAATTATTACCTTTAGTAATTGTGATCTAATTAGATATTACTCATATTATTTTTTCACACATGAGAAAATTTCAAATAGAGTGACTCAGGCATCTCAACCACCAACAGAGGGGGTGGAGTCACAGCCTCTATCCACCGACGTACTAAATGAGATATATTATGATGTTGTCGGTGGAAGAACAAAAAACTCCACCCTCTATGGCCTTGGCTCCCAGGCCAAAGTGATATTTGATCGTTTAAGGACTCCTAGGGGCCGTAATAGTTCTTTTTCTTTTCTAGTGAGGTGTAGACATTAAGATGCGAAAATCAAGAACTGCGCACTCAACTAGCCTCAATGGATCAGAGGGTGATCGCTCAAGATCAGAAGATGAGCGCTCAGGAGGAGACGATGACTAATCGGGAGGCAAGGATGGTGGCTCAGGAGCAGAGGATGGCCGCTCATGAAGCTATCATAGCCCATTTTGAGCAGTCATTGCTAATTTCACCCCAACACGACATGATTTTGACTCACAGAAGACTCAAGACCCACGAGACCCATGAGGTTTGTTGAACTATAACTTAGTATTTTTTATTTATCATACATAAACAATTCAAAATATATTTATTCTATTTTGCTATTATAATCTGTTCATTTTAGGAGTCCCTATTGATATATAATGATTCTGACTGAGTTTAATTGTATTGCATTTTTTCAAGAGTCTCTATTGATATACATTTATCATCATCATCATCATCTAATATCCAAAATATGATCCAGGTAATTTCTTTATTTTTAGGAGTGCCTATTTGTCTAATTGTATTACATTTTTTGGTTATACATGATGTTCATTTTTATCCCATAATTCTGCAGGATTTATTTGAATTTCTTTGTACTAGATTTTTATCAAGTATGGATTTCTTTGAACTATATTGTGTTTGGTGTTGTTTAGTTTGATTACTATGGAAGTGAAAGGATTGTGATTGATATTTTGAATGTTTGTATGTCTTTATGATTCTGAATGTTTATATGTGATTGTGTATGTGAATGGATGGATTTGGAGTTGTTTAGTTTGTATGTGATTGTGTATCTGAATGAATTTTGGAGTTGTTTAGTTTGTATTTGTATGTGAATGGATTATTGTTTAGTTTGTATGTGTATGTAAATGGATTATTGTTTAGTTTGTATGTGAATGGATTGTATGTAAATCTTTTGTATGGATTGTATTTTTATAGCCATCGTTTGTGATGGTTTAGATTTATATGAAAATTATAAACAGGGAAATTTAAAAATACAAAAAGTTTTTTTAAATTATTTTTTGTGATTACTGACGGAAACACTGTTTCCGTCGGTAATTATCGATGGAATCGGTGATTCCGTTGGTATCGAATCGATAGCATAGTAAAATTTTATGATACAGTACTGACAGAGTCAGTGTTTCCGTCGGTGATTACCAACGGAATCGGTGTTTCCGTCAGAAATATTAGAAATTGTGATTTTTTTTTTCATCACAACCTACGTCGAAATCATGTATTCCATTGGTACCGACTGACGAAATTTATATTCCGTCAGAAATCTTAGTTTATGACCCCAAAAAAAAATCGATGCAGCAAATTTAGCCGTTATTCTGTTGGTGCCCCTATATACCGATGGAATATCGATGAAAAATTCCGTCGGTATATGATGAATTTTTTGTGGTGGGAATCCATGCTTGTGCTATTTTTCTTTTAGGGCCATTGTTTCTACTGATCAATGACATGAAATTTACTTCCTTTTGTTTTGGATTACAACATAATCCTGCTTTGTTGTAAACTCCTAGTTAAGCTCCCAAAATCATGTCTAAGTATTTTGAGCTCGTTGAGAACTTTTCCAAAACATTTCTAAGGTCATCTACTTGCAATTTCAATGATGTATTTCTTTCTTAAGTTCATCTATCGAAGTATCGATACTATTATGATGCATTCAAGACTCACATGGTGCATTTCCAAGTTTGAATGCTTTTAATTCATTTTGCAATTTCCTAACCTTACCTTTTGATTTTTGACAAAGCATTTGTTAAACATGCAATAGTAGTATACATTTTATCAAATTTGGGAGAGGTTACCTCATCACTAGATAATGATTCACTTGAGGATTCCACATCCTCACTTTGGTTACTTCACCTTCACTACTCTCCACATTACTTAATGCCATGAGTGCCATGTTCCTTGAGTTCTTTCCTTCATCTTCTTCCGATGATCTCGAAGAGGAGTCATCCCATCTGGCTTTCAAGGTCTTCTTCTTGAGTTTCTCCTCTTGCTTCTTCAATTTCGGACATTCGTATGTGTAGTATCTTTTCCTATTGCACTCATAACAAACCACATCAGTTTTAGATTTTGAATCCACCAGAGTTTTACCTCTTCTTTTGTTGTCATTGCTTCTTGACATCCTTTTGTTGAATTTTCGAGATCTTCTCATCATTTTTCTTACAAAATTGGTCATCTGCTGGATGACATCTCTTCCTCACTATCGCTTTCTTGATTGGATTTGGATGAAGTCTCTTCCTTCCTTTCCTTTTTCTTCTCCTTACTCTTTTTCTTTCTCTTTTCACCTGCAACCAAGGCTAATACCCTTCTCCTTATGGCTTGCATTGGCTTGCTCATGCAATTGGAGTTCACAAAACAGTTCATCTAATTTGACAATTGACAAATCCCTTGAAACTTTACAGGCATCCACAATGGATGACCACAAGGAATCTCTAGGGAATGCATTCAAGACATACCTAATGATGTCTCTATTCTTCACCTTTTCTCCAATGATGTGAAGTCCATTCAACAACTCCTTGAACCTTCCATGAAGTTGACTCACGGTTTTACCTTCTCTCATCACAAAATTCTGTATTTGGTTCATGAGAAGATCTCTCGTTGCAATTCTAGAATCCTTAGTGCTTTCATCGAGATCAATCAACTTATCCCACAACTCCTTGGCACTGTTGAATTGACCGACCTTGATTAATTGCTCCGAGCTCAGTCCACACTGTAGTGTAACAACCGCTTTGGCATTTGCTTGCAACTTCTATTTTTTTTATTTCTGGACTATCTTACGGACTCTAATACTTTGTCATCTTCATCTGTTGGCTCAGAGAAAACGAAGAACCACATATCTACTTCAGTTCTAAGATAATACTCCACGTGGCTCTTCCAATAAGCAAAGTTGCTCCCTTCAAGGTATGGCGGTCGTGTAGTGTTGTGACTCTCCTTCAAAGACATCTCATTGTTTTAAGCTTAACTTCTTGGATGTGAGTCATCCGAAGCGATCTTGCTCTAATACCACTACGTGCTCGTCATTTGAATACGCAGTGAAAACTTATATCAACCTTGATGCCACATGCACAATACCAAGATTTTACTTGGTGTTTGCCTCTTAAGGTAACTAATCCAAGGCATACTCCTAGCGATCTACCATCACTAAAATCTTCTCTTTCTCGGATACCTTTCAGAGGTGGAGAAGCCTCTTACAACACTTGTTGTTACAAGCAAATACAAGCAACAAAAAATACAAATGGAAATGAAAGCAAAAATACTTTATAATTGAGAAACTTTGCTTTGGATGCTTGCTTATCGCTTTGGATTGTCTCTTGATGGTGGAAAATATAGTAATACTTCGTCTCCAACCCCTCAAAATTTGACGGCTTTGATTTGCCTCGAAACCCTCTTTTATAAGTTGTTGTTCGGGCTGATTTTCGTCTACTAGTCGATTGGTTATCTTACTAATTGATTGTCACGTCGGATCCGACCGTTTAAACCTATAAAATGACTCTTTTTTACCTTGACAATCAATTGGTGAAACGATTGCTTGCCTCTAATCGAATTGGTCAATCAATTTGGAAGCATTATGTTCGTTGCTACAATGCCACCAATTGATTGCTAAGACTGACAAATTGATTGGTATTGTAGAAAAACACTATAGCAACAAACTTTAAACCCCAGGTACCATAGCAACCTTGAAATTGTTGTAGAAAATCCTAATTTCTATAGCAAATCCTATTTTTTAGGGATTAGGATTTGAAGCAAATCCCAGTACCGTTGCAACCCTTGTTACTATAGCAAAAACCATACTTACTATAGCAAATTCTAAAAATACTTCAAAATCTTAATTATGAGATTTAGAGTCCATCAGTCGATCGATATACCCTATCAATTGACTAATACTCTTATTTCAACCTTACCAAGTTGAATTCTCATCTTGCTTGGTATTCGGTTGACCTCAACCTACCAAGACTTCCTTTACTCAACATTCGGTCAATCTTGACCTGTCGAGACTTTCCATTGCCTAGCATCCAGTCAACCTTGACCTATCGGGTCTTCATCATTGCCTAGCATCCGATCAACCTTAATATGTCGGGACTTCTGTCATCACCAAGTGTTCGGTAATTGATGACCCGCTTGGACTTTCTGTCTTTTATGTCAACTCCATGTTGGATTTTTGACCGTCAAGCGTCTAGTCACACATGACCCACTTAGATTTTCCATATCTTGTCTAGTATCCAGTAAACCTTAACACACTTGACTCTTCTCCCAACTAACTTAATATATTATTGAAATCCCAACTTGAGTCAACTCGAGCTTAGTTTATCTGATCAATTTTAACCAGAGGTCGATTGCACCAACATGCTATGGGCGGAGTGATTTAGAGAAGGTGGGCGATGAAAGAACTCTGAGGCTCTCGTGAAGAATCAGGA
>JBBUKS010000059.1:5600789-5612425 GCA_038050645.1 Hedychium gardnerianum | reverse complement strand
TTTAAAGCATGTACAAGCAATTTTTGTTTCGCACGGATTCTTCATGTCATGGGGCTTCGAGGTTTCCGCACGCAAAAACGGTTTTGCGGCTCGATAAAACCCAACAGTATGAGTATTACTTTCCTTTTCAATATTTACAGCTTTTTAGAGTCATATAGTAATTTTGTTCAAAATTATATGACCTAAACTTTTAGAATAGAAACAAAATATATTTGTTGATAAATTTTTAAATCTATAAATTATGTAGCAAATTTTAAATATTTTATGATAAAATTTATATCACTTTGCTTTCTATTTTACATATTTTTTAAAAAAATTATAAATCTAGCAGTTATAACTAAAATTGTAACCGGAATTGCTATATTCGTTTCCTTATAGGCACATATTAATATGGTTGGAGAGTCATTATGTGTTTTTTTTTTAATTTAGATATTGAGCTCTTTGAATTGATTAATCTTGTAGGCAATTAATTCAATTTTATAGAATTTTTTTACCGATTACTAGGATAAATTCTTAAGCCAATTTCGCACTGGAGGGGAAATCCTTTGCAATGTAACGCAGTTGATATTTGAACCTTAAATCCTTTGATTATCCATTGGAGGGTCAAACGAGTGAAAGTTCATTAGGCTTTAAAGGACAAATTTGTAAGAAAATATTGGATGAAAAATCGAGGGGCATCCTTTTGATAATAATATTAGGGTGGTAAACTAGCCAAGCTGAGCCAAGCCAAGCCAAGTTTTGGGGTGCTCAAGTTTGTTTGATATGGTAATCGAGCCGAGTCGAGTCTAAAATAAATCAAGCTTTTGAAATAATTATTCAAGCTTGGCTTGATTTATTTTTTTATGAGCTTGAGCTTGTTTGAAGCTTAGCATAAGCTTGGTTCGTTTAGATATTATCGAGTTCTCAATTTAAGCTTGGTTTGAACTTGATTCGTTTAGATGTTACTGAACTCTCAATTTAAACTTATTTGATTGGTTATTAAGCTTGATAATTCAAACTTAATTATTTATTTTATTTATTTTTAAAATTTATTTACTATGTTGATAAGAATTTTATTAATGAACATTGTTCACGAACGTTGTTCACGAACGTTATTCACGAATATTATCGAGTTGAATATATATGTGTCTAAAATGAACCAAGCTTTTGAAATAATTATTCAAGCTTGACTTGGTTTATTTTTATATGAGCTTGACCTTGTTTGAAGCTTAGCATAAGCTTGGTTCGTTTAGATATTATCGATTTCTCAATTTAAGCTTGGTTTGAGCTTGGTTCGTTTAGATGTTATTGAACTCTCAATTTAAACTTTTTTGATTGGTTATTAAGCTTGGTAATTCAAACTTAATTATTTATTTGATTTATTTTTAAAATTTATTTAGCATGTTGATAAGAATTTTTTTAATGAACATCGTTCACGAACGTTGTTCACGAACATTGTTCACGAACGTTATTCACAAACATTAACAAGTTGAACACATATGTGTTCAAACTTGTTTGTTTAGTTTAACGAGCTGTTCCGACTTGTTTGTTTAATTAATCTTGTGTATATTGAACGAACATAAATAATTGTTCACAAACATTGTTCACGAACATTAACGAGCTAAACACATATGTGTTTAATCTTGTTTGTTTAATTTGAGTTGTTCAAGCTTGTTTGTTTAATTAATCTTATGTATATTGAACGAACATAAACAAATTCTCACCAAGACGAACACCAAGTTTGTTCATGAACGTTTGATTTATTTACCATCCTAGAAAAATATAAATGAGTGTTCTTTTGATAATTATATTAAAGAAGGATACCTTTTGATTAATTTTACGTAACATCATTTACAAAGAGACCATTTTAATTTATGCCCAACATCGTTTACAAAGCTACCACTTGTATATCTATTTGTTTTTCTAGTTGTCTCGACACTTAATCTCATCTTGCCCTTCTTTCACAATTTGGTTTTTTTTTCAACCTATCCTTTAAAATTTACTATTGTATTATCTTAATCATATCATTAAATATACAATTTGTTAGGTAAAATCATAACAATGACTCTTTTTACTAAATCGACAAAGGATTTTTTTTCCGCTTATTATTAAAATGACACCCTAACCACTTCTCACCCTAAATGCTCCTCTAAACTTAGTTGCCCAAACCATTGCTCCCAAACTTTATTACATGTTTTTGAAAATCACTTCCATTTATACTATTATGTTTCCATTTCCCATTGTGCTTCATTTAACATTCTCGCGACCTGTTGTCCACCTAACTAAACTAAAAGGAACACCATGAATAATTTTTCAAAGAATGCGACGACATTGATGTGTTTTATGGTTTAAGATTTTATGTTGTCACAAGAAGTTCTATGATTGTTTTTTTCATGTTTTGTTTAGTTTTAGAGTATGCAATTTAAAGCTTATATATATAATTATTCCATTATTAAAGGCCTAGAAGATACACCTTATGTACTTACTTTTGAGCAAAATGAACCCAAACTCTCCAAATCCAAAATATGTGATCATGTAGTAGTTTTGACCAACATTGTTACATGATCCTATACTACTTTAGATTGACAAACCAGCATCCCTCTGCAATTCCTAACTCTTATAGCATCATAAAATACCTTCTTTTTCAGTCTACAATCGTTTCAAACCATATAACAATTTTGGTCAAAACTACTACGTGAACTAAGACTAGTTAAACTTAACAAATAGACAATCTTCTATGTTCTCTAGACCCTATTGATTCATTATATATATTCCTTCTCCAATTTAGAGTAGCTTAGAACCGTGTAATAGTTTTGGCCAAAACAAACTCAAATTTATCTAACTTTACAAATAAACACTACTTTGCATTCGTTAGACCCTATTAGATCATTGTATGTATTCTTTTCTTTTTTAATTTAGAGCGGTTTAGGATCATCACAATATTGCAATCTATCAAAAATTTGCTCTTGATGGAATTCTTCATTATCTCGGAGAGATAACCTGTGTTAGGTGTAAGGATTAGTAGATAAAGATTGAGAAGCTCATTATGACTCTCCCAGAGTTCATACATAAAACAAAGTGTTAAAGAGATTCAACATGGAAGAATCCAATAGAGGATTGCTTACAATGTTGCATGACACCCCTTTTTCGAAACTCATTTTTGTTATTAGCCCATCAATAATAATGATAACTGATTGATTAACGAATTTTTACCCACGAAATTCATATCAATCAACTAAGTCCACGATTAAATATCAATTAGATCAGCTTATCCTTAATGGCAATATTGCGTGTTATAACTGTAACATATAAGCCTACCAAATAGATAAATAAATACCAACACTAAAGAGATTCAACATGGAAGAATCCAATAGAGGTTTAGAGGTTGCTTACAATGTTGCATGACACCCCTCTTTCTAAAGGCACGTCTCCTAAAACACAAATTAAAAGAATAAATGAGTTGGATCTCATATGCTTTGGCAATATGATTGATCATGTAAGGCATATATGTTGCATGTGCTTTGAGCCTATGCAGTCATATCGAGACAACCCTGAGCGAACGTAACTAGATTTCAATCAAGCACATTCTGAAGTACTTAAGAAACAATATGGATCTATTCAAAACCGACCTGGAAGTTTTAGTTGGAAATGGCAAATCCAATCTCTAAAGATAGTTCATGGAAGGAAGCCCACAGGAATTCATTTTATCTTTCAATCTGATCCTGGAGTAGGGCATTCGAAGGATGATCTCAATGTCATGATCGAATCCTAATTAGCATCTGTTATCCCACTTCTTCATCAGACATTAATGTCAAATTTCAAAGCCTGATAGCTTTAGTTTCATCGAGCAGTAGCTTTTCTTAATTTCTCAGTTTGTTCCTCATGACACCATCCATATTATTATTATCTACATATCAGTTCTCTGTTTCTAAAAGAAAAGTTAAATTTGCAGAAATACATATCGAAGTTCTTGTGGTTCGATCTGATACTGTGATGATCCTGATCACTGTTCGTGTTCTTCATTGTCCAGATGTTAATACGCAGAGGAATTCTTCTCCCAGACAGCGTAGTCGGTGTTCGAGGTGGCGAGGCGGAAATCTCCGGGAATCAGCCTCTTATCCACCTCGTACCTCTCTCCTATCTTCGTCATCACCTTCTCGTCGATTATGGCCACGTAGAGATCGCTGTCCGCCACCAACATTCGGAGGTGGCTCCCGGGCGGATCCTGTGCCGGCGTCGTATCTCCATCAGCTTCATGATTTGGGGCTTCAAATTGCAATCGAACAGGTGGTCGTAGAACTGCACGAGCGGCCAGCAGATGGATGAACGATCGAGCAATATAGATAATTAAGATTTGTTGTTTGTAGAACAATCGTGTGTAGATTAATTACGATCATGGGGATTCCCGGGTGCGTGAGGATGTAGGCGCAGCCGAGCATGATCTTGTCGGAGGGGAAAGGCCACTGGCGCTGCGTGGAGCCGATGTCGTGGTTGTCGACGAACGTCACCGCCTTCTGCGGGTACCACCTGATCATTCCCGGCGCCTTGCCGTCGCGGTCCCGCAGCCTCCAGAGCTCCCTCCCCACCGCCCGCTGCAGGATCCCCTTGGTGGTGTAGTCGAACGGCGCCGCAGGGCCTCCCACCGCGTCCACCCAATTCACCGGCTGCTGCCGGTGCGCGTTCTGGTCGTACGCCGGCCCGCCTCCCTCCTCGTATGCCACTGGGGCCCACAGCTCCCCGATGGCGATGCTCGGCCGGGTCCGCTCGACGTAGAGACCGGCGAATTAGGCGCAGAAGCCGCGGGCGAAGTCGAGTCGCCAGCCGTCGAAGCCGACCCGGGACTTGAGCCAGTTCATCCAGTCAACCAGCTCCCGCTGCACCCTGGGATTGAGGTAGTCGACGTCAGGGACTGGGCCGAAGTCGGCGCCGGTGTCCGGGTTCCTGGTGCCAGACATGAGTGATTCCTCAGGTACCTGACTCATTAACAAGTGGTACCATCCTCCTCCTCCTCCCTCTCTCCATGATTCCCAGTTAAATCCCTGCATGGAAGATCGATCGACCATGAAAGCTAAGCTAAGCAGGGCTGTAGGGAAAGCTAATTAATTAAGTACCTGGAGCAGGATCTGCGGCAGAGCAGAGTTGGGAGAGAGAGAGGACAAGTAAAGCGAGAGGGAGAGACAGCATGAGTAATGTGAGGTAAAAGAGAAGAAGAGGCTGGGCAGAGGAAACAGACTGGAGTTATCATATTTATAGCTGACAACCAAACAAACAGGTTGAGATAAGAAGAGCTGTCCCTGTAAATCAATAAAAAGTTCATAATTTTTTATTTTATTTTTTATAATATAGGTTTCTAAGCAAATTAATTGTAAATTGTCTTTTCTTTAATTTATTTACTAAGTCATTTAGAATATAATTTATATACACTTAAAAACCGAACTCTAACATGTTCATTTCATTTGAGATTTAAATCTCAATCCTTTTTTATTGATAGATTCCAACTCTAATTTTTTTATTTATTTCAAAAGTTTTATCATTGCATTACATCTGTGGAGATAAAAAAATAATTTTGATATTAAATTTGATAAGGGTTTATTTATGTTTTATTAATGGATACAAAGTCAATTAAATATTTAATGTGAATTATTTATTTAACTAAATGAATAAATTTGAATATGTATATCTTTAATTTATTCATTAAGGAGGAATAAAAATTATTAATTGATCATGAATAATATTTATAAATAATATTAATAAAGTCTCTGGGTAATGGTATAGCAGTTAGATTCTTTAAATGATTAATTATATATCTAAAGGTCAAATCCTAGATATAGCATATGGGATTTTCTACTAGTGGAATGATAATAATAATAATAATAAATATTAATATAATAATAATAATAATAATAATAATAAATAAATAAATAAATAATATTAATGAAGATCTAGAATAATGGTGCTATGGCAGAGCGCCTTCTCAATTTCTCAGGTATCTAAGAATCGAGTCTCAACTTTGATGAATTAATAGATGATTTTTTTTTAATGGACGATTGACCTAAGAATATCGGGCTGATGAGTTATCTTCTACGGACACTTCTTGATTTACCCAGATGACTAATAAAAAAGCTTTCATAGAACTAAACTGATCATTCTAAAATTAATTGGTGTAAACTAAATATTTCATGTCAACTAAAAAATTAATATTAATGAAGAAAATTTATGAACTATATCATTAATAATTTTTTTAACAAACTAATAAATAAAAAATAATAATTCTCAAAAAATTAAATGAAATTTGAGTAATTATTTTAATAATTTAATTTATTTTAGATTACCTTAATTATCTTATCAAATAAATTTAAACTATACATACAATCTTACTCTCAAGAAAAGAAATGAGAGCCCTAGGTAATGGTATAATGGTTAAGTCTTATGATAGATAATCAAGAGATTTAAGGTTCGAATCTTAGATATGACGCACTATAAGAGATTTTCCCTTCCGTGAGAAGCAAATCTAAGAATATTGATTATTTAGACGAGCACTCTATTAGTGCTTCTTAATTTATCCTGATGGTCGATAATAAAATTCTATAAGATTAAATTGATTATCTTTCAAAGAATTAAATATGCAATGCATCACGTAAACTAAACACTAATCTTAATGACCTTAATCCATCCCAAATGCTTCGACCATGTATGCATTGTAAAGGCTATAAAGATTCAAACTTTATTTAACGAAAAAAGAAACTAAGGATTTTTTAACTTTATTATCTATATTTCTTATAATTTATTTATTAATTAATTATTTGAATCGATTAATCTTAAGAGTGATCAATTTAGTCATATAAAAATTTTTCATCGGTTACCAGGATAAATAAAAAAATACTTGTGAATGCTTATCCAAGCGACTAATATTTTTAAAGTTATTGTTCTACTAATTTTTTTTTATATATCGCAACTGAGATTCAATCCATAAATATCTAATTAATCATAAAGTTAATGTTGAGGTTTTAGATTTTATGATATTATTGGAAGTATAGAGAATAAAAAAGTGTCCGAGAGAGAGAAAGTGAGTAAATTAGAGAACTTGCATACATTTCATGAGAATACCACTTCTATTTATAAGCTTTAGAAAAATATAATTGATCACGTATATACATAAAGAATACAATTTCATCCTGATGAAGATTTCCCTACTTGATGATCCTTAAGTAGTAGACACATTTAAATCGACTCTCCATCAATCTTTTTTTTTAAACTCTTTTGTCTTTCGTAATCATCTCTCAAACACTTGTTATTTTCAACAAGTTTCTTACTTGATTAATCTTATTTTGTTCTAAGGGTTGGACATCCTATTTTATAAATGTACTCTTGTTGGATCGAACTCGATGTTAGAGGAGGAGGTGAATAACGTTAAGAATTTTACAAGTAGATATTTAAATAAAAATAACTGAAACAATTGAATCAATCAAAGTAACACAACATAAATAAATATAACTTAGAAATTGATTCAATCAAGTATAATTAGACCAATGTAAACATGCAAAAAGTTTAACTAAGATTAAACATGCAAGCAAAATGAAAATGTAATTAATAAAAATAGAAGTATAAACATGTAAAATAATTATAAAATGTAATTAATATTTATAATTTCTCCTAGGTGGAGAAATCTTACAGAAAAATATTCTAAAAAGTTAAGCACAAATTATAATAAAAAAGATAACACAAAAATAAATGAAAATGTTACTCTAGTTGTTGCCGATCGAAAATGAAACATGGGTTGTAGTGTGTCGCAGAACAGAAAGCGAAAGAGCACTAGAGCACGAGCACAAAAACTTAACAAAAGTCATAAATGAGTTCTAATGAGTTGTTTTTAACCTCTGCCTCGAAACCCTTTTATAATACTCATCCAGTTGCCTAGAGCCTTCCTGATCGCCTGTATAGGTGTTAACGTGGCTACAACTTATATCCAGTAGATAAAGATAACGATGCTACCCGATCGACAAGGGGCTCCCCGCTCGCCTGCAAAGAAGTCAAATTTGATCTTGACCCGACTCGCTTAGGTTGTCGATAACGCCACTGCCCGGTCGCCTAGGATGTTCTCGGGTCGCCTATACACTCTGGTCGCCCCAACCAAGCTACGATCTCCTAGACCTTCCGACTTCACTTGCTGAGAGTTTTCACCAGTGAGTCAGCCCGAACTCCTTTTGATCGTTTTGAACCATTGAACTGTTTCCCTATAGTTGTTACACGTAACAAGTAGGATATATGATTTAAAATTACTCACACTTACTTGACTATATTTTAACCCATCTAGTTTGGGTTGTCAAACAATCAACTCCCAACTGATTATGTTTAGACTTATTTACCAAGCAATCAGCTCCCAGTTGATTTCACACACTTGGACTTGTTTGTCAAGCAATCAACTTCTAGTTGATTCCACACACTTGAACTTTATCTATCAAGCTTCAGCTCCCAGCTTACTCCACCTGGATTTCATTCACCTAGTTCTCAGCTAAGAATTTCCTTCCTTGCCTAGCTTCACTCACTAAAACTTCAATCACTTAGCTCCCAGCTAGGAATTTCATTGCTTGTATCCCAACCAAGACTTCAGTTGCTTAGCTTCACTTACTATGAATTTTGATTCACCTGACTGTTAGGGATTTTGGGCATACAAAATACATATGTTTTTGATAAAACATGCAGTGGAAGCAAAACTATTGACATAAAAATTATTCGCGCATCCCAAAATGACAAGATCGTACATGTGTAAGACATGAACGTAGATCTAGAGGTTGTTTAAAGGATATACCTATGAGAGGAAAAGACATTACTAGCAAATCTCACAAGACTTGCCTCTGTTAGTATCCACACCGATATACCTTCAAGACGACTTCATAAGCCACAAGTCACGTCTACGTTTTGGTACTAGCCAAAGGAAGAAGACAACGCAATCCGAGAGAGGGCCGGTGGCAAGAGAAGGCCAGCGGCACCAAGGGGCAGCCACACCTGGATAGCCAGTGGCGGACGGGAGGCCGACGACGGACATGTGGCCGACGGTGAGGAGCAACCGATAGTGAAAGGTGGTGGAGACATAAAGGGGGCGACACCTCTAGGGTTTGACGACAACTCTAGGGGAGAGGAGAAAAACCAAAACACAAAACAAAATACCTTTTCATTTTTCTCCCATAAAGAGGTCTTTTATACCTCTTCATTAGGCTTGAGGAACAAGTCAAGCTCATAACCCATAAGTCAGCCTGACCTGCATGCAAGATGCATAGCTTAAAACCCAAATCCATATCACATGAGTAGGCCCAACTCGCCTACAAGAGGCATGACCCAAACACGCTTCTGACCCGGCAAATACTTTTCATATTTGCCCTTTGTCTTGTCTAACTAGACTTAATTTCTCTTTATCTAAGAATCTTATTCTCTAACTTATTTTTATGTCTTTCAGATATACTCGTAATACGTGTGATCTAATAGGTTTTCAATTATGTTGGTCATCATAATTAACCGTTAATTATGAATAAATCATGAGTAGCACCTACTAGTACATCATGACCCCCAATTGATAAACAAATTATAATTGACTTCAAAATAAATTATGAATCCTTCAACAGCTACAGTTATCAATGCTTCTGTTCCTTTCATTCATCTTATACCGACTTGGTTCAGGACATGGTCTATGTGTCAGTTTCTACTAGGCTGACTACGTCACACCTAGTCCAAGTTGTAGTTCCTTGTCCTATGGATTCAAATTACTCAAACACATGTCCAAGAAGATCATCCTCTTGACATGTTTTGTTTTGGCTAAAGACTTATGAGTAATAATCCTGACAAGAGGCCATAAGGTATATGTCTTCTTATAAAAGGAGTGGTGAATCCTCTGTGGGATATTCAAACACCTTCAGGCTTATTAACTTATACCCAATCATCTCGTAACTACACCTCCTAGGAGATGAATAACTAAGATGTCAAAGCATAAGCATCCATGACTAAGGTGACTTGAATACCTCAAGTCTAAGGAAACTTGCACTCGAGCTGTAATGAGATCTTTATCGACATGTAAAGAACCACATGAAGTCTCATAACAGGTCACATCTAATGAACTAGTTACCCTTAAGTATCCACATGTTAACTCTCAACATCCCTATATTTCTAGCAGTGAGGATCAATTGCTTGGATAAATCAAGGAGTATAATATGTGCTAGTCTCATAGAATTGACGATGTCCAGTCTCATCAATTCATTGACTAGGGAAAATTTTAATATATATATAATTACACATGATGAGATACTCACTAATTATAATTTAATTACAATTTCTCTCATGCTATGCTTTGTATTGTGGACTTCATTAATTGAGTTTAAGATCGAATCACATATATATAGAATGTACACCCAAATAGTAAATTTTATTTATCAAATAAATAAAATGATATTTAAGGCGATTGCCTTTAGGACATCTTTCAAATATAACACTAGCTCCCAGCTAAGAATTTTTCTTGCTTGGTTTCCAACCAAGACTTTAGCTGCTTAGTTTCACTCACTAGAACTTTTCACTAGACAAGTTACTTGCACCTGCACACTTGACACCAATTCATTAGATTTAACCAAACATAACTTTAACCTTAGTCAAACATCAAAATCTTGGGTTAAATGTTGTGCTCTCAGCACCAACAATCTCCCCCTTTTTGATAGTATAAAAATTAAGTTAAAGTTAGAATAAATATAAGTTATATATTCAATGTATGGTAAAGAAATAAATATTAGTGTAATCATACATGAATATATCAATTAAAATTTTAACTCCCCCTTAATCAGAAATAATTTTTGGAAGTTATAATTTTTGAAAAACATGTAATTGAAAATATTTTTAAAATAACATTTAAAACGTAACCCCTTTTTCTTTTCTCTTCCCCCTTTTCATATATAAAAAAATGAGTTAAATATGAAGAGAAAATAATAAATGAAATCAATTAATCAGATACAAAATTTATACTAAGATAAGTCAACTGTAAAATGAAAGGATGCAAATATCAAGAAAAGGAAGTAAACTACAATGCATATAAAGTCAAGATATAGTCAAATAAAAATAGCAAGTCTAAAAATAAACTAGACATCTAAGCTAAAAATCAAGATAGATGAGGAAGGAAGCTTCTGGCTTGCTTGGACCATATCCTGTAACTCTTGAATCTAGGTCTCTAGGAGCTAATATATACGAAGAACATCTTCCTCAAGATGTTCAACTCTGTCTTCTAAAGTCAAAGTTGTGGAAGGTGCTGGAGGTACTGGAGGTACAGATGTCTAGTCTATATCGACATTGATCATGGCTGGAATATGGGCTGAAGTGTCGACAATTGCTGAGTATGGAGGTTCCTCCCTCCCATCCTTTCAGACTAGGATATTTCCTCTGAGGACTAACTTAGCTAAGTTGAATTGTCTAAATCCTATCATGTCATGATTTGTTAAAGGATGAATGTTTCCTCTAAAAATATCAATCTCGAGTGATGAGAAGATGAAGGTCAAGATATGACAATAGGGCATAAGAACTTGATGTTTATGTTGGGTTTTATTGAGTCGCAAAACCGCTTTTGCGTGCGGAAACCCCGAATCCCATGACAAGAAGATCCGTGCGAAATATAAAATGATCACATA
>JBBUKS010000059.1:5556245-5575554 GCA_038050645.1 Hedychium gardnerianum | reverse complement strand
TGGCAACCTAACGCAACCCTCCTCCTTTATCCGGGCTTGGGACCGGCCATGACTAGTTCGTCATGGGCGGAGTTGAATGCAGTCTTAAGCAAGGTTTAAAATCTCGATCTGTGCCGAAGTTTCAGTTCTGGACCGGAATGATACGGTTTCGATACCGTATCGTGTCGTGCTGGTATGGTTTCAATATTTTTTAAATATATAAACTAAAAATAAAAAATTAATCTAAATATTTTTAAAATAAAAAATAAAAATAAAAATTTAAAATATATATTAAATTAATAGGATGCTTTTATTAGGATTTAATTAAGGCTATTTAAATTATCCCAACTATAGCTAGGAGTTGATTAAAATTATTAACTTAAGTTTTTAAAATTAAAAGCTAAGTTGACTGCTCCGCCTTCTTTTGCTCCTCCGCATAGCCAGCAAACGCGAGGCTCGCGAGAGCCCTCCGCGGAGGTCGAGGCCATCGCGAGCCCTTCACGGAGGTCGCAAGGCCTGTGCGTGGCTTGCATGGCGATCACGAGGCCCGTGTATGGCCTCTGCGAGGCCTTTGCGGCGGCCGCGAGGCCATCGCGAAGCCTCCACGGCCATGGTACCTTGGGTGTGCCAATGCCTATTTCGGTCGACGGGCGGAATGAAATATTTCGCCCGTACCGAGCGACACAGCATTATATTTTAAACCTTGGTCTTAAGTGCACTAGCTTTTGTGTAAAAAAGTATTACCTTGTTAAAATAAATAACAACAAAACTAAATTTTTTTACATTTTTTTGAGATTCGCTATGCAACACTCTGATTTCTCTATAGATCTCTATTAAGGTCAACGTGGTTGTGTAATATGAATTGTCAAATTCCATTTATACCCTTGTTAAGAATAGTCCTCCTAGGTTAATATATATCAGTCCATATCCTCCATCCCTATCCCTATTTATTATATCCCCATCTCCATCGGTTATTCAACTTTCATCTCCGTCCCCATACCCATCGGAGGATGAATATCCATTCTCATCCCCATACCGGTCGAATATCCTCTATACTAATAATTTATTTCATTTCATCCAACTAACACCATTCAATAAAAGTATATTAGAATTAACATCATATCCAAAAAAAATATAATTCAACAAAAATTGAATAAACATTTACGAGAGGAGAAGCCGAGAAGGAGAAGATTAGATATATTTTCTTTAATTGGTTGTCGGTGAAATGAAAGAAAAAAATAGTTAGTGAGTTTATATATAGTGTAGTAATAGCTTGCACACTCGTTTCATGGGCGACATGGGCGACCCTCACAGAATCCAAGTGCCTGGATCATTTTTTTTTAAATTTTTTTTAAGCAACCGGTTATGCCAATGAAACTTTGCCTTTAGGGTTTAGGAGTTGGGTTATAGTATTAAGCACACAAAAATGTTCAAATCGAAAAAATAAAAAAAAATAAAATTTGGGTGTGCACGGGGGTGTGTAGGATAAGGTAGGTATCAAAACTCTCCCCATCCCCATACTGATAGAATATCCTCTATACTAATAATTCTTTTTTTTTTCATTTCATCCAACTAATATCATTCAACAAAAGTATTAGAATTAACATCATATCCAAAAAAAAATATAATTCAACAAAAATAAAATAAACATTTACGAGGGGAGAAGCCGAGAAGGAGAAGATTAGATATATTTTCTTATTTTTTTCTTTAATTGGTTGTTGGTGAAATGAAAGAAAAAAATAGTTAGTGAGTATATATATATATAATTTAATTAGATATTCGGGTCGAGTATGCCCATACCCAATTATCCAATTATTTAATCGGGTCCAAAAAAAAATCCCTCTATACCCTCTTCCATTCGGGTCGATTATCGGATCTTTCATCGGGTTGAAATTGTCATCCCTAATATATATTTTTCTATTAAGAATCACATTACTTCACAAGCAATTCTAAGTTTGAACTCAATTGCAAGATAAATTGCGCTAATTTCTATTACAACTGCTTTGCTGTTATATAACCTCTTTTAGTGTTGCTTCACTTAATATTTTTCGTATTGATTCTGATTATTAATGTTTGCCGAAGCAGGTAGGTTTTAAAATGTTCCTAGGGGTGACTGCATCTGTGACCAACTGGGATGCTGAGGGAACAAGTTTCAGTCTTGTGCTGGAGGATAATCCCTTGGTAGACTTTGTTGAGCTACCTGATACTTTCCAAGGTCTTCACTACTGCAACATCTTAAGTGGAGTTCTTCGAGGAGCACTGGAGATGGTTTGTTAACTTCTATTATATTTTATTTATTGCCAAAAGTTTTTGGCATCATATTACATTACTTTTATCGTGGGAAAATTACATTAGTCCAGCTACCCGAAGTTGCATACCCCGAAAAATCTTCCAGGTTCCTTTTTTTTTTCTCTTTCTGAAAACACTTCGCTTTGCATCCAATCTCACACGTGTGGCAATCAAGGTTCTTGGTTGTATCTGATGGTGCTTACTAGGTGAACAAAGGTTATGTGTGATGTTCTTTAACGACATGGAATATATTTGGTAATGAGAAATAGCTTTTCTACTTGTCATTTAGGCTATCTGAAATTTAGCTATTATATAATTAGATGACTCAGGTCCACTTGTTCTCTGAGTTAAATTATCATCATTTCAATGATATGCGATTAGTGATAGATGTTTGGAAGGGAGATCTTATCTTTTCTCTTTTTCTTATTCCTGTTGATGAAGTATTAGATCCCGATAATGCATGATAGTTTTACATGCTATCATGATACTAAAAATTCTTGAAAGATCATCACATGCATGTATAAATTTAAATTTATAATTGGTCCTAGCTGATTAAAGTCCATGTTTTTCCTAAGCTTGAATCAGAAATGTGGAAGGTTAATAATAGACCCTAACAGCTAGCTTAAAACTATGTCAACAATTTTTTTGATGTATATCTTAGTTATATCTGTTTGTTCAGGATCTTTGCTCGTTGATTTCATTTATGATATACCTTCCCATACAATTCATTGATTGGATAAGATCTATGTGCTCAAACCAATTAGTTGAGATTTATTGTTATTGGTCATATATGGTCTAACTACTTGATCCACTGATCTGGTTAGCAATCAAATGACTTGCAATTTGGCTCGGTGGTTAATCTATTTGTGGCTAGGCTGAAGTGGTCATTTTTCTTGACGCTTACTAGACTGCTAGCCTTTCTCTAGATCTTAGAACTGACAACAGAGTTTTATCTACAAATTTTGAGCCATGCATTGTCAAGAGAGAGAATTACAAGACATCAGGTTTCTTCTTCAGTAGCAGATGTTGAACTCCTTGAAATAGGTTGGTAAAAACATTACACATGAAAGAATTTCAGACAAACAATGGCTACTTCAACAAGAAACATGTAGTCCCAGTAGCATACCTATTCTTTTCTAGAATTTTAGCAGAGGTTCTAGATTGGTTAGTGAGTTGACAAATTTGGTGGGTCTTGATGCACTTTTTAAGGTTGTCATAAATGCGAAACATCAGCTTGCCTATCCTCCACCACAAACCTCTTAAACAACTTGAAAATGGCTTCAGCCATGCTGATATCAACTTTGCATTTTGGATAATTTCTTGCTGCCTAGGTAATGCCTCATATTACCGAATTGATTCTTGATAACTATCAATTTTCCCAATTGGAAGTTCTGTAGATCAATGGCGGGCAACCCACTGTTGTTGATGCCGGGAAAATCTTACACTGTTGCATATGTAGTTTGATGCAAAAGTTATAGCAGCTATTTAACACAGGTTAAGTTTTGAGTTGTGAATCATGCTACATGAGAATATAACTTTTTGTTGATCGCAGGTGTCAATGAAGACTGAAGTCACTTGGGTCCGCGATATGCTTCATGGAGATGATGCATACGAACTCCGAGTGAAGCTTCTGAAGCAGATCCCAGAGGAGTACCCATACAAGGATGATGAGTAAACAAGATGTTTAGCTAATGATCTGGTTTGTGTTCATCTATGATCCTTCTCATTGCCCTCTTAACATTCTCATCCTTGTCTTGTCCTTGCCACCGTACGCTATGTATATCGTCTAACAACTATTGAATTTTCTAAAACTTTATGAAAACAAAAATGAATTGTTAACTTCTGTTGCTGGTGCAGTAGTATGCTATTTGTGGATTGGAATTGATTCATTGCTACCAAAGCATAAATTTTTCACGTTAATACTATGCCTTTGTGACGCATAATCACAATGGTGAATAGTATTTTTAGAAATGCATGTAAATTAATCACTTTGCACTTAGTTTGGGCAAAGAGAGACAAAAAAAAAGATGATAAGAAAGAATATTAGAGAACCTCCAAATATCATAGATGATGAAGAATGAGAATGACATTTCTTCTCATTTTTATTGGCATAATCTGTGCAAATTCTAGCTAACTTGAGCTTTGATTATTTGCATAAAGTTAACCGGGAAAATTTTCCTAGCTTTATCTCTCAAACAAAGAAAGAAAAAAATAAAACAAAATTAGTTCAAAGCTCTTCCAACAAATGCTGCAGCAACTCTTCTCGAGAGCTCCTTCCTATATGAAAAAAAAAAACAAATCAATTCAATTCAATATCAAATACTTAAACTATGAAGGAGTTGAGTTGCAAAGATTCAAAACAATAACTGAAATCACAATAAACCTCAGAAGTTGTCTATCGTTTGAGGAGGCCGAAAGGACTCCTTTGTTCTCCTCGGCTCTCCGAAGGAGGTAGGGAATAACCTGCTCTACCGGCCCGAAAGGCCGGTATTTACTCACTCGAAAACCGGCGTTCTTGAGTCCCAGCGAGAGCCCATCTGCCATTCCCATCAGTTGTGCAAATTGCAGCTTTTCATCATCCTTTCCGATTCCTAGCTCCTTAGCTTTCCTCGCAGCTTCTTGTCCTACAATCATCCATCCACACCATGGCAAATGCCTATATTTATTTAGGCTCAAACAAAGATGCATCTAGATTTATACAAATTCTTAAAGAGCAACGAGTTCAGAGCACTGATAATATTGAAGCTGTAAAAATTACGTACCAGAGTGCACATTGTGGGTGGCAAGAACAAGTGCACCCGATCCTCTGCTGACCTTTTCCATCATGAAGGAAGCACACGTATCGAAACACACGTGTGTTTCCTGGAGACTCCCATGAATTGGAGATGGAGCAGCCATGGATGCTGCCAATCTAGTCTCTCTCGTCAAGTACGCACCTCTAACTAATTTAACCCCCAGAGAAACTCCCTGTTCTTCCGCAGCTTCCACCGCGTTCATCATCCTCTCTTTCGCGTCTCTCAGGTAAGTCTGGATCGTCCCGAACACTATCGGCTGCTCCCGCTGCTTGTTAGACTCTAATGTCGCCGAATAAGTGAAGTAATCGATTGCAGGCTGCACCGACGAGTACTCTGCGTCGATCAGTAGAGGGATGTTGGCTTTCGAACATCTGTCGCAGATCATCGACAATCTCCGGAGAGCTGATTGGAGCTGCTGCTCTTCGTCCTCTGAAAGAGGCTCCGGCTCGCGAGGAGTTAGAAAGAGGGGACTCGAATGGCAGAGAATGGGGAACGAATGCGTCCGCCATGGAAGTGAGAACGACGATGGGTCCTTTTGCTCCCACCTCAGTAGATCGCTAACTCTTTCTAGCAATGAGATGGGGGCGAGAGCTGTGATCTTTACGCAAACGCTCGCCTGATGTTGAGGAAAGAAAGCAAAAAAAAAAACATTACTTTTTGTTAGATTCGCTTCGAGATTTTCTTATGATTTGATTACTTACAGAGGTCGGCGGAAGCGTCGCCGCTAAATCTACAGCTCGCAGGAAGCCAGCGAGGTTGCGTCGGCACGAGGCACTGTCGTCGGCGTCCTCGATCCCGTAGTCCAGGATCGAGCGCAGTCCCACCTCGTTCCACATTCTCTGCACCGTGAGGGACGCCTCCTCGGCGCCCTCGCCGGCGCAGAACTGGCGGTGCACCGTCGCGCGCGCGGCCGCCAATGCAGCAGGCCGGAGGAGACGTCCCTCGCTTGCCATAGACGCCCGCAGCGCCGCCGTCCCCAGGTCGACTACGGGACCAGCAGCCATGAGGGAGAGGATGGCGAAGGAGCGGAGGAGGGTCGAGGTCGGGACGGATGCGAAGAGTCGCCCGGTATCGGCGAGGTCAAACGAGACGGGCGGGGTCGGCGGTGGCGGGAACTCGGCGGCGAGGAGCTTGACGGCGAAGGAGGGCGCCGTGGAGAGCGATCGGGTGAAGAGGGCGCGAGGAATTATGGCCGAGAATTTTGTGGCTCTTGCCATCCTCGGCCACCTCTTTACCCTCCTTCTCCGCCTCCCTTTCTTTCCTTCCTTCCTCCGTAGATATATAAAGAGTTGAGGAGCTAACTCAAGTTTCTTTTTTTAACCTTTCCGATTTAGTCGCGATACCTTAAACACAATTTCTTATCGAAGATCTTCGTAAAATTTTCTATAAAATTTCTTCATTTTAACCCTTCCTAATTATTGATGTTGAACGATCATCAACAATTGAGATCCAACTTCTCTTGATCTCAAGGTTGAAAATGAGTTTCTCTATTTTTAGATAGTGTTTGACTTGAAAATAACAAATATCGGAACACCACACAGTTAGGTTACTGACTAAGTAGTTTTGAATTATGAAAAATATGTATGTACTTATTGGAACTTTGTAATTTTTAAAATTTTATATTTAAAAGACAATGTTTTATAGACTAAATTTTATCTGAAATAGAAGTGGAAAGGTTGGAAGTGGCAATAACAAAACTACAGTGGCCATTCTAAACACATAAAACTTTGGGGTCAAATGAAAATTTCTCATTATACAAGAAAAAAAAAATTAAAAACACTTTTTAAATTTGAAGCCTAGTGTTTTGACTTACGAAAAAGTCAAAACAGCTGACCTTCCGCAACAGTCAAAACAATGACGAATGCATATTTCTTCAACCTCCAGGTCAAAGAACCCAGTTGAAGAGATCTCGATCGTCCAACGCCTCCAAATCCGGCAACCCACTCCACACCTCCGCCCATTCCTCCTTCCCCTGCCTCACCGCCACCGCGCTGTGTATGTGCTCATGCCATCCGATGATGGATTGCCGCTCCTTGTTCTCCGGCAAGGGAGCATTCGAGTTAGAGATTGATGAGGACGACTGGCTCGATCCTTCGGACACCGGAAAATTGAGCTTGGCGCGCGCGCCGCGGAACCCAATGGCCGCTGCGTCGTACGCCCGCGCTGCCTCCTCTGCCGTCTCGAACGTCCCCAGCCACTTCCTCACAGCCCGATGCGGGTCGCGGATCTCCGCCGCCCACTTCCCCCACGGCCGCTGCCGCACGCCCCTGTACTTGCACTTCTTGTTCCTCTTCCTCCTTCCTTTCCCCTGCTCTCCAGGCGCGTTGGCGGGCGATGATACGAAGAAGTCGCACCCGAGGCAGCCGGTGATGCCGCAGACGCCGCAGGTGACGGATTGGAGCAGCACTTCGTCGCCGGAGAAAGGCTGGCCGGAGATGACATGCGTCAGAGCGGCGACGACGATGGACTCCTCTTGAATTCCGTAACAGGGGAGACGAATCGAGCGCTGCTCCTCCGCCGCCATGTGATCGGCGGCGCTGCAGTGACCTTCGCCGGAGACAACTGCGCTCGTTGCTCGACTGCTATGCTTCATCTTCGGTTTGCGTCTCTGTGACAGTTGGAGCGGTCAAATGGTGAAGTATTTAAAGCGCGGGAAGAGACCGCGGCTTTTGAGCGTTCGCAAGCGACGCACGTCACACGTGAGAGAAGCAACGACAACTGAGAAGCATTTAAAACATTTAACACGCGGGGAATTGGACGATATCGTGGGTGCGATCCAAATCAGATGGATTTGGATTTGGGGATGCGACGAGAAGCCGAAAGTATCTAGTGATGACGTAAGTGGTGATTCGGACGCATGAGGAAAGACGCATTTAATTAATTATTTAATTACGCCGACAGTTCTAGTCATTCCAATAGTTTGAATCAAATGGATTGTCAACACCAATTGCCTAAATGAATTTTTTTATATTTTTTAAAATTTGTTTCTTAAAAGATAATTCAGCAAATTACGAAATCATCATATCTTTTAAAATTATCAAAAATCATGTATCTCGTATTTATTTTATCATTTTCTTATAATATAATATATTAAATTAATATTTAAGAACATAAATATGAACTGAATGAATATGTAAAATTTGATTCTATATTATTCTTTTTTAGATATTTTTAAATATCAATTTGATCAACTATATTAAAAAGTAATAATTTTTTGAATACGATTATATTCAAAAAAATTGATTCGTATTTAAAAAATCATTATTCTCAATATATTTGATCAAATTGATGTTTGAGAGCATGAATATAATCAGGAGAACTAGACGAATATATAGAAATCATATCATTCCAAGCTTTCTAAATTCATTAGCTGATTTTAATCAAAATCGATCAAAATTGGATGGATCTAGAGAATTTGAAATGATATAGAACCTGGTCATATATATTCGTCTAGTTCTCCTAATTATATTAATATATTTAAATATCATTTCCATATGTCATATTAAAAGCGATATTTTTTTGAACACGAATATATTCAAAAAAATTAATTTGTATTCAAAAAATCATCATTCTTAATATAATATATCAAATTGATGGAGAATCGTAATTAATTTTTTTGAATATAAATTTAATTTTTTTAATCAATTGTTAGCTAGAGGGTAACAATTGATTCAAAATTTTATTGTGATGATGAATAATATTTTAAATTGATTGTTATATTATAATAATCGATCCTAATAAATATGAAAGGGTAAAGTGAATATAAAATATATGATTTAATAATTTTAAAATTTAATTATATGGTTTTGATAGTTTGAAACTTTAATAATTAATAATTTCCTCGCGCATAATGATAATGATATGACATTATGTCGCGATCGTTGTCTGATTGGCAATCGCCAACGGCGCCACTTTTCGGTCATCACAAGTTCCAGGCTGGCGACAGTTAAATCAGGATGTTTTCGCCGTGGGATTTCCGCGCCCGCAGCAATTGCTACATGTGGGCTTAATATCTGCCAGCTCACCCATGTCAATTAGAAGGTCCATTCCGAACGGAGGATGAAATCCGATTTATATTATAATATATCTTTTTTTAATTAAGTCAAAATTCACGCGTGGGGTAAATAAGTATAAAGACGACTAAATCAAACTGTAAAGTTTCTAGTTAAAGACAAAAAGTTCCAAGTCCAATTCAATTTTGGAAGAAAAAAAATTACCTTATTTTTATTATAGTTAAAAATGGCATTTTACCTCTTTGATTTATTTATTTTTTTACCGTAGAGCGTACTTTTTTACTAAAATAACTTTTTATCTAAAGTAAATTATTTTTTTAATTCGACTTGGTCAAAACTTTACCCTTCATTTTTGGCGTAGTTGTAAAATAAAGATAATAATAAGAGTTCAAATTTCAGTGGCAGGCGTTACAAAGATGTCAATTTTTTTAAAAAATAAATAAATAAAATAAAATAATAATAATAAAATAAGATGTCAAAATTTATTTTAGGGGCATTTTGAAAAAGTTAAATCCTATCGCGTCCACTCGTTCACTGTCTAGATATCGTTCCAAACCCCCATCCTTCTCCAATCTCTTCCTCTCGTTCTCGACTTCTGATCATCTCGTTGATTAATGCAAATCTTTTTCTGGATGAGAGAGGAAAAGAAGGGATCACTTCCCCGAGAACTTTCGATTGTGCAGTAATCTGTGATGCCGCCGTCAAGATGAGTTCTTGCTATTTTTTCCCTGTTAGCGGAGTCTCCCATCCTTCAAAATTATCGTTTGATTGCTTCTTTATGATTCCAAATTCTCCAATCGGGCCTCAAGATTCCATTTTGATTCGTGCGAGAGCTGCCCAAATCAGATTCCGTCACTCCCACGAGCAAGGCTTGGTACTGAAGCAGAGGAACAATCTCCAGTTGAACGTCGTCGCGGATTCCCAAATCAGCAGTGGCGGCGGAGAAGGGGAGGAGGATGAGGAGGATGTTTGCCCGGTGGACTGCGTGAGGGAGTTCAAGACGGAGGAGGAGTTCGCGAGGATCATGGAGAGGGCCAAGGCGGCGGGGGCGCTCGTGGTGGTGGACTTCTACCGCACCTCCTGCGGCAGCTGCAAGTACATCGAGCAGGGCTTCGCCAAGCTGTGCAAGTGTGCTGGCGATCGCCAGGCGGAGCCGGAGGTGGTCTTCTTGAAGCACAATGTGAGTGCCCGTATGATGTTTGTCGTTTTGCCCGTGTCAGATTTTCTAGCACTGAATTCTTGTTGCTTGAACTGCAGCCTTGATTGGATTTTAACTGTCCAAGCCCGTGTCATCGTTTCTAATGTCAATTCTTTCTGCAACTGATACCTAAGAAGGATTGTAGCATCTGATAGATAGATGAGTCAGGGTGCTAGATTAATTATGTTTTCTTGATAACCACAGATTCATGTTGTTGACAAAATTATTAAAATGAAAAGAAATATGAAAGTGGGATTCACATTCCCAACTTCAACTGAATTACTTGTCTTGGAAGAAGAATATGGATTCCTCAAAAACTTGGAATTCCTAAATCACACCTCATTCCCTATTTCTGTAAGAAAAAAACTATAGAGGAATTAGAATTCCTTTCTTTTAAGAGTTGACTCCAGAGAAGCAAGACTGCAAAATTTTCATATTACAGCATTTCCCCTTGCTATTCTTCTCTATCTGGCCTTGTTCTATGTAAGAACTATTCCATAGTTCAAGAACTAGTTTCTGCACATTGTTTACATTGCAAGTTTTTGCAAATTGCTAATTGTGGCATTCTTTAGGTTATTGATGAATATGATGAGCAATCAGAGGTGGCAGAACGGCTGAGAATAAGGGTGTGT
This sequence comes from Hedychium gardnerianum, assembly GCA_038050645.1. Classification (NCBI taxonomy): domain Eukaryota; kingdom Viridiplantae; phylum Streptophyta; class Magnoliopsida; order Zingiberales; family Zingiberaceae; genus Hedychium; species Hedychium gardnerianum. Next base: position 5,564,648 of record JBBUKS010000059.1, on the reverse strand, counting down.
TTCTTTCATTTTACTTGCTAAATTTGACTAATAATATTAGACAGGTTTCACGTTGGGATCAAACGAAAGGCCTACATTCAAACAATGGTAAACAAAGATTACACCCTTAAGCTGCCCAACCAACTCCAGAGTGTGATTTGTGCAGGCAGTGCCACTGTTTCACTTCTATAAAAATGGAGTGTTGCTGGAAGCATTTCCAACCAGAGACAAGGAGAGGATTGTAGCTGCCATTCTCAAATACACTTCTTCAGTATAAATGTGCATGTTGGCGATGCTGTTTCACGAGCTGCAGCAGGTTTTGTATTAACACTCATTTTGCCATACTGATCACTGACCATATGTAAGTTTAGCTTCTACATTTGTAACTGAGATCTTATTTCTTTCTAGGTAATCAAACTGCAGTGATACAACATTCCACTTCTTTGCTTATACTTGCCATGGCTATTTCTTCGGGGGCTTGAAACAATGTGGTAGTTTGCCATTCTTCACTTATACATGTGTCTGAAAATTTATGATGACGATTACTAATTCAGTTGATAAATTTGTCATCATTCAAGAACTGTTGAATCTTCGCCTCCTCTTCATCTATTGTTAAAGTCTATAACTCAAATTTTATTAGATTTGGCTGAAAAAATTGCAATACGACGTATGTGATGTTTCTAGCTCTGTGGTCTAGAGATGGACAAATTACTAACAGCTGTGGACATTAGAAAGAGATTTACATGTTGCTGTTTCATCAACAGAAGTAAGCTTTTATATAACATAACGAAAAGAGAGGCCTTTTGTGTGGGGAAGGTAGATTACAGAGAGGGTGTCAACTGGAGAACATGACTAATCTGATTTGTATAAAACCATACCATATAGGAACTTCAAGTCAGTCTGCAATTAAGCTGAGCTCTTTTTGTTGTTCTTGGTGTAATCATACTTCACATAGTTGCATCCTTTCGTCAATGATGACACGACAAATGGGGCATTTATTACACTTCTCAGAGCAGGACCTACAAAATGGTGAAGCAAAGATTTACTGTTAGTCTTCTAATTTCATCTGATTTGATTAGTATATACTGGTGACTTTGTAGTTAAATTTGAGAAGATTGAGACTCTTCTGTGCAACTTACTTGCAGAGTATGTGGTGCCGACAGGGAAGGAGGACAACACAGATCTCCTCCTCGAAGCAAATCCTACAAAGAACCTTCTCCTACAACAAGTTAAACATCCATAAAATCTAGTCACTAGAGAAATAGATACATGCTCTACATATTTCTACAACTGACTTGATACTTCATCAACTCTTTACATACTTTACATACGTCCTTTATATTTCTTCTTGTGCATCTTTTAGTAGATATCTTTTCTATCCATAAAATAGTTCGAGAATGAAGAAATTATGATTGTGCCCAAGTTCACTATTTTCGGTGTTAGTTCCAGTTAAATAATGGATCATGCAGTAGGAAGGGCAGTACATTTTGAAGTCTTTCATACTCCTTTTCAGCATACTTTGAGATTTCAGTTTGTTCTCCCAAAGCTGCTTGCAGTCGCCAAACCTAAGCAACAAAAAATAGACACAATAATCAATGGAAATGATCATAGCATCCATCAACTTGTTTAGTGACTAGAGAAATCCATGTATGAATTTTGAAAACGATTACTAAGATAAAGCGAAAGGGAAGATAGAAATACCTCTTGAGCGAGATCTTTCTTGGTCATTTTCTTCACCACATCAGGAGAATAGCCACAAAAGGTATTGTATCTGAAGATAACACACATGAATAATTGGACACAACAATCATAGTATTAAGATACGATTAAATGCCTTTCCATTAAAATAATCACATCATTATGCTTTTGAAGAGTTTCTATACATATGCAAACTTGGATCCCAAAAGAAAAGACAGGAAAATCATATGATATCGTAGAAAGTTTCAATGAATAAAAGGGCTAGCGTTATGAAGTTATACGAACCCACTAGATCCGGTGGAAACTAGATATGCTTGCTCTTCTTTGCTTCTTTCATCGGTAGACCACCAACCAAGTAACCTGCATCATTATTCAAACATACGGGATTAAATTAGCCAGATTATGTGGCTGTACAGCGAGCCTTCACGCGATGGAGGCCCCTTTCATTCTAGTTTTCCCCCTAAAATCATAGCGATAATAACCTTGAACCATGGTGGATGCTTGCAAATAAATTGTATGCTTTCCTTGACATTGTATCATATCTTACTGGAAGTGATCCCCTCCTTAGCAAAATGAAGAGCTTCTCCAACAATCTCCATGTGGCAAATAAGATTCCAAGGCCTTGCACTATAAATATGAGCGAGAAAAGTTGAACAATAGGAATATCTTTAGCGGCAGGCGGTGTCCCCTGAAAAAAATCAGAGACAGTGTCAAGCAATAGTCTAGTGTGGTGATCAAGACTACATTGGTAGCCATACATAAGGGAGATTTCGAACGTGAAACATGCGTAAAGTAATACACGAGGAATTTAGATTTCTCTAAACATACCTCTAAACGCATGCACAAGAGAATTTGAAAAACTACAACAGGAACTTTCATCACATGGCTTCCTATATCTTGCAAGCCACATACTCTATCTTCATTATGTCTTTCCATAGAAGAGGTAAGGCCACTGATCAAACTACGATATCCAGCTATCGTAGAGGGCGAACTTGCATCACTGATGAGGGATGATCTATGCAGTAGTGGATTAAGCCACTTTGTACAAACAAGAAGGGCAAAGGATTCTGCAATGCTGATTAAAGATGCAGAAAACCACTATAAATAAACAAACAAACAATTGATTTTCCATTTTCTTAAATACACAATTCTCAGCAAGTGATAAGAAACATTACCCTAAGGTGATAAATAACTCCCACCACCCTAAGGCATCAACATCTCCTGCAAAAAGTTCAAAATAAAAGTTGATCATGTAAGAAAATCCATACTGATAATTTACTATAAAATGGAGCTTTTATCTTTTTAGTTAGTCATGTCCAGCCAAGGAATGGCAATGCGATCCGCAGAGAAAACCGTTTTGATCTTTGTGTTTCTGTTACTGAAAAACCAAGATGAGACTGTGATTTACCACATAGCTTAAGAAGCACGAAAGAAGTAGCCGCTACCAAAAACACCATTGAGATCGCAACCCAAAAGTGCTGAAACACAATTTCACAAGTTTAGCAGTTTAAAGCTAAAATGACTAACAAAATGTTGTCCAGTACAGGGTATTGATACTCATTCTGATTTCTGAATAGCTCAAAGGAACAAAAAAATAGAGGAAATTTGGTGGCAAAAATATTGGGTGGGCCATGCAATTCAATTGAAGTATCAATACAGCTTGTATATCGGTTCTATTGAAACACGTATCATACTACTTTTCTGTCAATCTCATGAAATTAAACAATTTAGCCTAGGTCAATTTGCGATAAAATTACCTGGAATATCGCAAGTTCAAACTACTTTGCATCAGTTACAATAGATCATTGTTCTACAATTCAGATGTTGAATTAATAATGGCTAGTCAAACTAACAGAGAAAATATTAATAATAAAGGAACAAATCTTAATTTATTAAGTATATCATATAATCTGTCTTACTGGAAGTGTTTCGCAAATAACTTCACTGCTCACGGTTTCTTCGTCTGCTGGGATCAAATTCCTACATGTCCTGTGCAATATTCAGATGACAATGCAAACATGTTAAACTGCCCGATATGAGGATAAAATGATCGGAAACATGAAATAGAAGAAACTATAGTTCAAACAAACCAATAAGCCTTAACATTGTGGATCAATCCTCTTTGATGAAAACATAATTAGAGAGAAAAACATCAAATATCCTAGTCCTAAAATGAACACAATGAACATATTTATATGTAAAATTCCATAATTTAATAGAAATAAATTGAAGTGCTAGCAGGACAGCATAAGAAATCACCTGAAATTGTCGATAAGGACCGTGATCTCAAAAGCCAAAAGGGGAAGAAAGACAACTTTTAAGTCCATGACTGGTTTGGTACCAGCTAGAAAATGGTATCTTTAATCAGACAATTTATGTACATTACAAACTACTGCAATGGAAAAAATATATAGAAAATTGCTGATATGTATAGTTTAAAGGAATAAGAATGGAAAGGACTAACAAAACACAAATCACTCAAGTCCTTTATGTTTACCATCAATGTTCTCAAGGTAAATGCAAATGAGTAGCTCAAATGAAACAAGCAATGGCGTTGCAACAACAGCATGACAAGGAGCCCACTGTTGTCAAAATAAAAAAATCAATTCACTGTCAGCTCAATAGAAACGATTCTCAAACACAAATGCTACTGATGTATTGGATCTCTTCAGGAACATAAATCAGAATACAGAGAAGCTAAACTTACCTGGCGACCATGGGGTAATAATGGAGCGGGTAAGGAGAATCTATATCGTGCGACGGCCACATGAAACAGCCATAAAGGAACAAAAACAAACCTACACGTACAGATGCAGCATGCATTAAAACATTATGAGATGTACAAAATTCATCATCCTCTAATCTTGTTGGAAAAGAAAGGGCAATGCCATCAAATCCCAAAACTTAACACAAAACTGAAAATGCCATGATATTTTGTGATGCTAAGAACTCATATATTAATTTTTTTTGCCAAACATTCCAATTGTCAGGGAAAACTTGGATTCAATTCTTAGCAAATTTTCACTTTAGAATCTAAGGCCGAGGAACTAAAGCAGTAGTATGAGTAACTAGCTAATTGATCTTTGCTACCCCTTTGTCTTTCGAGTTCTTCAACTTACAGAAGATACACTACTTTTCTCAATGATCTCAAGGGTATCATAATCTATAGGTTATCCTTTCAGTCTTCTCAATTTTCAGTAGACTGTGGTAAGAGCGCATCCCATATCTCGGATTTCAGTTGGGTGTTAGAAAGCCCAATAGAGCCTCTAAAGACAAAGTGGTTCCAAAGTGGTTGGTAGAATTGAACCTTAGCAAAGGATCTTCCTGTAATATGCATAAAAAATGTCTTGGCCTTTGTCTTTGTATCAAGCTAGGGTTTACCTTCTTCTTGCAGACTTGATCAAATTAGAAGGAACTTTCTATGGCGGCATGGTAACATTTAGGTTCTTCCATTCGGCATCCATATCCTATGGTGTATGGAGGGCTTGATGTTGTTAACCTCAAACTTCATAACCTCCCTATGCAAATGGTGGTGGGTTCTTGTGATGAAATACTCTCCTTGGGGTTATGTAATGCAGCATTGGTACCTAAACCAAGATTGTTGGATCCAAGTTATGTAACAGTCTTCTACTTGGAAGGGCAACTTTTTGGGTCTGAATCATTTGTGATATTGGCAATCCATCTTCAGGTTTAATTTCTCATCTTTTTGGCATAAGCATAAACTATTTCAGTTAGATCAAGCAATTCACTGAACTAACCACGCATAACAATCAATACAGCTTCCCTTTTTCTTCTTTGGCAAGGAACAATTGATAGAACAATAAAAAGAGAGAGAACTTTGAGAAAACAGAGGTTACTTCTGATTTATTCTATGCTTAAAGCATCGACTTTTCTTTTCTAGAAGGAAAAACAAGAACAGAGATAGAATTTTCCAACCAGAGAGCATCATCATAAACCCTCACAAAAAATAAACAAATTGAAATACAAATTAAGATAAAAAAAAGAAAGAGGAGAAACTAAACATACCACCAGCTGAAGGAAAGGGATTTGTCGATCTTGAGAGCGAGAAAGACAGTGAAGCAGAGTAGGAGAGAGCGCGCCGCCAATCCTTGCGCCGACTTCCCCACCCTGGCCCACGTCATGGCCATCTCTTCTTGTTCTTCTTCTTCTTCCCTGCTTCCGCTTGTTTACTGCTTCTGCTGCTGCGTCTTGAAACGGAGCGATGAGAAGTACTGGCGGCGGGCGACACGTGCAGCGAAGGTGAGGCCCGTGGCTATATTCTGTGGACGGGCATAAAATCTAAGGAAGATTTTTAAGGGTCGCCATCGCTGGGTGTACTACAAGTACACAATTTGTCTTGCACTGGAACCGGAGGTCGGAGGAGCGAGCCTCCGAGGGCGTCTTTTATTTTTTTTTATATACCATCCTATTTAAATATATACGGCAAATTACCGCGCAGTCAAAGTTCCGAATATCCAAATACTCATATAAATTTTAAAAATATTAAATTATTTATTCAATTTCACTTTTATCCTTCCACGTTTATTCACATTTATGTTAATTAATTATTATAATATAATAATCAATTCATAATAATAAAAGACGAAACGTTCGTCCCAACGTCCTCGTCAATTTATTTTAGGATTAATACGAAAAAAGTAAATCATGATAACTAGTCTAACTAGTCCGAACAATGATTAATATATGAGAGAAAATTAAAAACTGATTATTAGTGAGAATTTAATCCTAGACTTATTTTAATTAATTATTATAATATAACAATTGATTCAGATAATATTTATCAGCATAATATAAATTAAATTAGATTTTTTAATTAAATATTATAGTGTACTAATTAATTCAAATATATTCATGTTTAAAAAAAATTTATTCTCACTATGACATATTAAAATGATATTAAAATTGATTGATTAATTTTAAAAAGTTCAGTTTTATATATTTGTTTAATTTTCTTAATTATATTTATATTATTAAATATTATTTTTATATGTCATATTAAAAATAATAATTTTTTTAACATAAATTAAATTTTTAATAGATTGATAGAATATAACAATTGATTCGATATTATTTCCAAATTGATTGTTATATAATCAATTAGGATAGAAGCGAATGTAGTAGTATAAAAATAAAATTAAATATGTAATTTAATAATTTTAAAACTTTGAATATTTGACAACTTTAACTTCATGATGGAGTAATTTGTCATATATATTAAAAAGTATTTTATATTTTAAAATACTTTCATTTTACGGTTGGCTAAACTATTTTAATATATACAAAATTATTAAATAATTATATTTAAAATTATTTTAATATTAATCAAAATTGTTGGAGTACAAAATATTTTATTTTAATTAAAATTAGTTTAATATAATTGAAATTAATCAAATATTATTAAAATAATTTAAATAAAAATATTATAATTAAAATAGTGTTAACTAAAATTGTTATATTTTTGAACAGTTGACTAAATTTACTAATTGCTTTTAAAGTAAATTTAAGCAAAGCTAACTAAAAGTACTATAATAATATTTGTGAAATATAAAGTTTTGTTTTAATTTAGTATTTTGCTGAAATTGTGCACTCCTTTTACATTTAGTATTTTGCTGTTTTTTTCTTTCAAAAATATTTAAACTTTATTTTAAAGTAAAAAAATAAATAAAGGTTAAAACTCTTTAAAATAATATTGATGAGTTAAATATTTCATTTTTATATCCGAAGAATAAAACTAAATTTTAACTTTATTTTATTTTTTATGATATATATTTATTATTTTGACATTTTATTTTTATTATGACTACTTAAATTGTTTGACTATTTTGCTCTCGTTAAAAAAAAAACTCGATTAATGCTTGTTTTTTTTGGAAAAAAAATAATTATTTTTTTTTTAAAAAAAATACGTTGGTTAGCTGTGGTGGATTGAAATGATGAATTATAACGATGATAAAAATATAAAACGCTCGCTTGTTTTTATTAATTTATTTTAAGATTAATATAGAAAAAATAAATTATGAGACGATGATAATTGAAATGATCAATATCAAAGTGGAGTGAAAATACCATAAGATTAGTTAATTTATATAAGAATATTATTATCAATAAATTTGAGATACTGATGTCTTCTTCTTTACCTATGATGGTGTTGTCAAACAAAATTTTGTATGATTATTCTTTTTTCAAATAATAAAGAATCATCCACGATCAAGATAACAATTTCGTTCTTTTACTATCAAAAATATCATGAGATTGCTCGGGATAGATGTTGTGATTTGATCCTCTAACTATTGATCAATATTTGAAGTTTGAAATTTAACAATGATGTATTATTAAAGATTTTTTTCTTAATTGATAATGAATTCGAAAAGTTGATAGTCAGATGATATTTTCGATTTAGTCCAATGATTTTTTTTAAGATTAAATTAATTTTTTAAAGATTAATCAGTAGTGGTTAATTTTTTAAAAAATAAAATAAATAAAAAACCATAGGATCATGAGCAACAAAACAAAAAAAACGAAGTAATTTTTTTTTCTGATTTTCTTTTAGTTTTTTTCTCCTATAATTAGCAATTTAAAAAAGATAGAAAAATATTACAAAATATTTTTTTTTACTTTTATTAAGGTTCGTTTATAATTTTTTTATTAAAATTAAAAATAAAAAATATGCAAAAATTTAGAACACCACCGTAACGACATAAATTTATA
>JBBUKS010000059.1:5536539-5550539 GCA_038050645.1 Hedychium gardnerianum | reverse complement strand
TTTTTTCTTTTATATTATGGACATGTTAGCAATACAATTAATGATAGATCAATCATTAGTAAGAAGCACCCACAATCTGTACAAGTGTAATTCACAGTCTTCTTGCAGCTAGCTAGACATCAGTATCCATGGATTCATGGAGAAAGAAAGAAAGAAAGATCTTGTTCATCATAATCCAAGGCCATTCCTTGCTTGCCAAGTTTCAGATAATTTATCAATCAACACACCATGACTCCTTCCTCCCAATCCTCATCCTTAAACTCCCATTACTGCCATAATTAATTACTTAACTTACCAGATCAACGTAATAATTAATTAATGCCATAGTTAAAGCTTATCTGATAAGAGTACACACAAGGTCCACAAGCTGCTTTCTTTGTCATACGTTATAATAATGGTGTTTGGTGAAGAATCATGAGCCCTTGCTTGGGAGTTAGGGTTGCAGGTGTTGGACCCAGCTTCAGAGGATCATTTTGTCAACTCCCTGATCACTTCATGCATGTAACTCATGCATTGCTTTTCTTCAAGATCTTGTGATCAGCTCATGCATGGAGATCGATGTTAAGCATGCATGAAACATATATTTATCACTTGACTCGGTTTTTAAAATTTTCTATAGGAAACTGCCAGGAAATTTAAGAGCTAAAATTAATGGTTCATTCAAACATTGATTTCATTACGCACGAGCTATAGGAAAAGAAAAGGAAAGCGAAAGGAGAAGAAGAAAAAAACTTACTTTCCTCATTGTTTGCTCCTCTTTATAAAGCCTTCCTCCGTGTCTCTGTTCTTCCAACCAAACTTGTTTCAGTTCATGGAAGAAGAAGAAGAATGCAACACGAGGCTTGCGCTTGGGATCGGAGGCTATGGATTGAAGAAGAATGATAGAAATTCTACCAGTACGCTTCATTTTGATGCTCTGTTTCCGATTCGATTGAAAGAAGAACAGGAAGAAGATGAAGTTGTCAGTGGAAAGGAAACCAGCAACTGCAGCAGTGAGAGGCATTCAGTCGGCACGAGGAAGAAGCTTAAGCTCACAAGGGAGCAAGTCATGCTGCTCGAAGAAAGCTTTAGCGAGCACAGCACTCTTAATACGGTAATTAATTAATTAAATCTCTTAAAAATGTGTTTTTTTTTTATGTTTAAAAGATTGAATTGAAGAAAGATCGTTGAAATTATTGCAGAAGCAAAAGCAGGAACTGGGCGATCGGCTGGGAATTCAACCGCGGCAAGTGGAGGTGTGGTTTCAGAACCGGAGAGCGAGGACGAAGACGAAGCAGATGGAGGTGGATTACGAGTACTTGAAGAGGAGCTGCGAGAGGCTGAACGAGGAGAACCGGAGGTTGAAGAAGGAGCTGATGCAGCTGATGAAGTCGACGACGATGACCGTGTCGGTGTGTTCTTCGTGTGAGAAGATGGCCGGCGCCAGGAAAAGCGTCGTGGTGGATGGTCTGGTTCTCCGCCGGCGAACTTAACCGACGACGATATATATAATTTAATATTTTGAATCATTATCTGTTGGAATTATATAAAAGTAAACAAAAATGTTAGTGTGTGTGTGCGCTTAATTGAAATTATATAGATAATTCTTTTTTTCTTTAACAAAGATATAATGTTTTTTTTTTATCAAAAAGGCATTTTAAAAAAGTTCAAACCAACCCTTCTAATATATTTTATACTCTTTATTAATTTGATCAACATAACTTTACTCAAATTATTACGCCATGCTTATTAAGATAATTATGTCATAATTGTTACAATTTTTATACCATAACTGCAGTAACAAATTTAAAATGATTTCGACCGAGTAAAGATCAAGTTTAAATAATTTTGATGAAATTAATAAAAAATATTTTGATATAGTATTGTTATATAATAATTTTAATTAAGTTGAATCAATTTAATTTAAAAATAATATAACAATTATATATGTAGTTATGTAAATCAGTTGCTACATAGCAATGCAATAAAAATATTTTTTAAATGAAAAATATATTAAGGAGTTTTAACTTCTTTGTTTTTTGAAAAAAAAAGATAATCTTTTGACTAAAACTAAATTACACCCTTTTAAATTTTACTATAAATGATAAAAATAAGAGGCATATATTTTTATAATTTATTAATCAACAATTGACCAAGGTACACTTAAAATTGAAAAAAATCTTTAAAAAAAATTATTTAATTTTTAGATTTCCAACGCATTTGTTTTTCATTTTATTGTATTCAAATAATGGTATTAAATTTTAAAGAATAATATTACGATGGTATTACATTTCAAAAATCAATAGATATTATATAAATCTTAAAATTAGCATAAATATGATATTAATTTTTGAAAATCAATAACATAATGATGTTGTTCTTTGAATGTAATAATACAATAATTAGTGGAAAAGATAAAATAAAAAATAAACACGTAATTTGAGAAATCTAAAAATTAAATGTGTGTTTTAAAATTTTCACAATTTTAAATGCGTGGTTGGTAACTTAATAATAACACTATGTTTCCTATTCTTCTTAAATAATTAAGGGAATATTTCGGATTCCAAAATATTTAAAGGGGTAATTGTGTAACTAAAAAAATATGGAAACGCCTTGCCATCAACGCCAAAGCAAGTGCAAGTAAAATTACGGCGTTGATCGCTATCCGTACAATTAATTTGGTTTGCTATCGCCTTCTGGATTGAGTCTTTGGTAGGTTGATGAGGCAGTCAAAGATTTTAGTCAACGTTGATATGGACGAAAATTATAAGTAAGATTTGAATCTTACGTGGTTAATCATTTTAATTTGGACATAGATTTTGTCGTACGATCAGGTAGTGCACGGTCCACGTAGATGATAACTATGCACTTAATTCCACCAAGGACACAAGAATGACTCTCGTTGACTTGACTGTCTCCAATTTCTGCCTCACTTGGTCAACGGTCAATGTCCCAAACTCAAAATATAATTGCGCATTAATTAAAATAAGACTAGAAAATTATACATGTTGAAGGTTAGAAATTATCAAACACTCTAATTTGATACTTGAGAAACACTTCTGTTGTTCCTGTCCCTTTATGTACTAGTCACTATTTGAACTGGCTAAATTAATTCCCGTGATTTACCTCCTCCGTGTTGATCTTGGGACGGACTGACAGGGACGCTGGGGGCGAGCGTTTCGCCTTTTGCCACAATGAGAAACACTTCTGTTCAAAATTATACCATTTTAGAACAACTTTAACTAAAACTATACAATATTAGAGGAACTTTAATTAAAATTATACCATATCAGAGATACATAATTCCAAGAAAGGGAACAGCTTTAGTCAAAATTACTCTAAACTAAAGTACAAACATATATTTCAGATATTAAATTATAAGTAAAATATTATTTCAATAACATGAGGATCATGCAGCCGTTTGCTTTATCTGGTGTTCCAACACCCACGCCCACACCCATGTCTAAACATCATATAAAAACCTCACGAGTCTCCACAAACATTCAAATCAAAACATGAAACACACAACAAATTTCTAAACGTGATAACTTATTCTGGTTACAAGGTGGCCTACTCGGAAGGAAGTGAAAATGAGATGTGAATTCTATTTTCTCCGTTGAATGTCTTCGGCTGAGTAGCGTAGGCGTCGGTGATTCTGTCGCACTTCCAATGCGTCGCAGCCTGCACATACTAAGATTCATTGATGATCCATGGGATTAACAGCCTACTGGAAAAGGAAGTAATCGAACATTACTCGCGATGATACAGATTTTATCTAACAAAAGGAAGACCAGATGGAACTCTTCTTGCATATTCCGCGTACTGTGAACCGAAAAATTGCCTCAAGAAAAATTCTTCATATCTGCTCGTCGTTAAGGACTACTTGCCTTCTGAATAATTATTATCCAAGCAAAAATTATGCAGATCCATTGAATAATGACAAACTAATCATGATCAAAAATTAAAATAGAAGCATAGAAATAAGCTAACAATACAAAATAATACTTTCGCAAATAGGATACGGTATTCGTGTCGAGAAAAATCGCCAAAGGACAGTTATGAAACCGATGGTGGAGACTGGATTGCAGAGCATAACCTGTGTTCCAGTTGCCCAAATGAAGAATCCAGAGTAGCCAGGGTGGCGGATAAATCTGTTACTCGGGTATAGTGAAGATATAAGTAAATCATAGTTACTGGCTTTGATAACATAGGGAAATGGATGTAAGCATGAGGAGATATAGTGAAAATATGTTCTTGAAGAATGAACATAGATAACATTATAAATCAATTTCCAGGACTTCAACTGATGACTGACTTTCTTTTTTGGGGCAAGTGACCAATGACGAATAGCAATCCAAGATAAGTCGATAAATTGATGCCCAAGATATGAGACTATGAGTTGAATCACTGACCCTTAAAGGAGATTCGAATAACCAATTGGGGAAAATGATTAGTCATCTAAAACCATAATTGAGCATTTGCAAAGATATCTCCGTCTGTTTGGTTTAATCAGGTGAACTCAATATTAAATCAAAGACACCTAGTTTGCTTGATTAGATAAGATAATTTTTATCAATAAATGAATAATTGCAATGAAAGGGCATTATTTCATGTAAATGAACAACGTGTCTTAAGGGTTGATGAGAAGTCTAGGTAATGTAATACTAAAAAAAGGGGCTGTTCTATTTTATAACTAGTGACAACATTGCATAGAACTCAATGGAGGTTAAAATTGACGTGATTTACCCATGATAATGATAAATCATGTCTTACAAATTAAGAATTAATATGTAGGAAGTTTCAAACTTATAAGCACAGTATTCTTTTACTCGAAATTTAAAAAAAATAATAAAAAAATTGCACTTCCATGTCCTTTCATCTTTAGTTATCAAGTAATTTGTCCTACACCTGTTCAGGATTATATATCAAAAGTCTGTTATATGCATAACTCATTTCTTATTCATAAAAAATTATTAAAAGTCCTACCAGTTAATCAATTGAACGATAGATATATTGTTGCTTGAGACAACTGCAACAAAGGAAGAGAGTATTCTCTAATTTTGGTGCTAAAATTAGACATAACAAAGTGCAGTCTCAAATAGTGACAAAACATCATAATTTCCAGTCTAATTACCTGTAAATACCATGAGTAATCAATTCATGTTCATCTTCGTGTTTTCTTCTAATCATATGTGTGAAAGACTGGCCAGCAGTAAGAACAGCAGCTTTACGAATAAACTCTCCAAATAGCACCATCAAAAGTCCAATACTACTAACCCACCAATGCTCTTTCAGGCTTGGAAAGAAGAGAGACTCTATAGCATATTCCAGCAGTGCACCAGTCATCGCAATTACATAATTCTTGCTAATCAAAAGCGCTTCACAATAAGCATATTAATGATTTAATCTCTCAGAATGAATTTGAAAGAAAATCACAAGAATAACCACATTTAGAACTTTCAATTTCATGAAGCATAGATGAGCATACAGAGGGGTTCAATATGAAGAAAAAAAGGATTATTTCAGCACAAGCAAAATATCTTGGATAATGGAATTATCAAACAAGATAACAAGTTCCAGAACTTGAGAAGCACAGATGCCTTACAAGATTATGTGCTCACATCCATCATAAATATATTACAAATCTCAATCATTTTCACTTGAATGAAAAGCCAGCAAGAGTAAGAAACAATTCATGGATTATAGATGTCTGTTATTTGAACAAGAAAAAAAAAGAAAAAAAATTATAACAAAAGATGGTCACTTCTCGCAATGGAAAATTTTACAGCATCATTCAACTCAAAAACCAATAAAGTGAAATGCCATAAAGACAGACAGAAAAAAAGAAGAAGCCCCAACAATTTAAGTCAAAATTATATTAAATCTCATGCATGAGTTAATAGTTTATCCCTAGGCACAACCATATGTGAATCCAAACATATATACCAAACTAGAAATTGTTTATTGCAACAAGAACAAACTTTTCACTGTCCAACAATTCTCAGATACAAAGAAGTATTCCTCCAACTAACAAGCACAGAAACTAACAACTCAGATGTACACGTAGTGAGAGAAAAAGAGAAAGAATAGAGCTACTCACAGCTGAGGGTGACATTGGACCGGCCGTGGAAGAAGATAGCAAGCATGTACTCAGAGGAGTGGAAAAAGATGACAGCAACAAGGAACCCCAATACCTGCCAGGAAGCTGTGCTGGTCATGGGAGCTGCCAACATTAAATCGTGCACCAAGGCTCTGATATTCGGAACCCCTCCGATTAGGTGCAGCATCAGGAAAACGATTACATGGCTAGGGTTACTTTACCCTCGGCTTCCATGTTTCTATATCTACATATACGTGCAAGGCAATCTCAGAATAAAAACGAAGCAAGGCAATTTCTTGAAATGAACTAACAATTTGGAACTGATCACATACAAGCATTCAACACATCAATCACACAATTTGACTCGACAAAGTATTACCTAAAGCAATTGGAAAAAATTGGGAGAAAGGAGAACACTTAAAAAAGTTTAAGTTTTACTTACTGTTCAGCTCCACCCTTCTGTAGGTTCAAGTGATGAATGCTTCTGGGACCAAATGGAGAAACACAGCAAATGGACGAAGAACAATTGATGAGGCAACTCTATTTAGTCTCAAGCCAAGAAAACAAGCACCACAGATCGTCAAGCAACTCTGTTCGTCTGATTTTCACATCCCTTCAAAATCGCACGAGCACCACACATGCACTCGCTTCGCGCTGGTTAACTCCTTGTTGGATCGAAGCTGCGCTTCACACCACGACCAACCAAAACAACAGCGGCACCTTTCAACAATTGGCCATGCAAGTCGTGCTGCCTCGTCGGTGGATGAAGAACGAGAGCGGTGCTTATGGCGGCGGCGGCGGCGGCAACCAGAGCACACAACGAACAGAAGAGGGATTGGAGATCCAAGGTAGGTTATTACGTCATCATTCGGGAATGACTTGATTCACCTGGTCCGCCACCCGACACGGCCTAACCTAACCGACTCAACCAACTGAGCAGTCCCCCCTTCAATTTGATTGACTACATTGATTAGCTAAAAATCGTTATCATAAATTTCTAATTGATGGTATTATTATTTTAAGAGTAGAAATCCACCTATGTGGCACATGAATATTTATATTTTTAAACTATATTCCTAATGTGTGTAATATTTTTATGAATTAATTCATGTCAAAAGGTTTAATATGTCCAAGAAATTCAAAACTTTTGAAAATAATTATTTATTTTGAATAAATAAACTTGAATATATAAATCATTAAACTTGGATTAACGCCCGTATAATAACGTAAGGATAAAATATCTTTTTAATTTTCTAATAAAGATGGAATTTCAATTTTGATAAATTAATATATGAATTTTTCTTAACGACAATTAACTTAAGAACATTGGGTGACCCGCTAGCTTTTCGATTTATGAAATTTTTTTTGTAAAATCAAGTTGATCATCCCAGGATTAATCTTGATGTCAATTAAAAAAAACTTGAATTGATATCCTGAGGCATGGTACAATGGTAAAACGACGAGGCTCTTTCTCGTGCAATGATAGTTCGAATCTAATGCTAGATATTTTCAATCGTTCATAGAGTTCGAACCACTGATGACACTAGATCCCCTTCATGACCATCTCAAGCTTTTCGAATTTATTTGATGGAAAGTATGTGATCTCAAGGATTAATCAGATCGTAAAATTAAATACTTGGATTATAAAAAAAATATTTGGATTGATCACTCAAACATGGATTAGCAAGGTTTTTTCTCAAGAGTTCAAATTTCACGTTGAACATTTTCAAATGTCGCGGAGTTAAAATCACTACTGATGTTGGGTCCCCCACCGTAACCCTCCCACGCTTTTCGAATTTACTTTATAAATAATTTATAAGACTAAATTATTCATCTCCGAGATTAATAGAACGCAAGAGTTAAATACCTTGAGTAAAAAAGAAATTAAACTTGGATTGGTCACTCCAACATGGATTGGTAAGGTGTAGGTGGCTTAAAGGTCCTCCTCTCATGGACATGGAAACCTCATTAGGATCCTAGCTCAAGGTTTTCTTCTCACGGTCGAAGAAGCCGCAGTCGGTTTGATCTGAAAGATAAGTAAAACACTGCTGCTGCTGTGAGAGCTTCTCCTCTTCTTCCAAGATCAATGCACCAACCTTTGCTCCATTCCTTAAATGATTTCCTTGGCCAGTGATCCCTCTCGTTCCTGTCAATGAAGCCAATAGCGTGACAGATGAATCGAAAGGGGGAAGAAGAAGATTGTTAATGCGTAATTAGTTACTGGTTGCTTGCTTGGTTGGAGTAATCATGGAGATTGAGCAGTCTGCGTCGTGTTTCGTTGTGGTTGCTGCTGCTGCTGGTATGAGCTGAGGCTTTCTCCTCCTGCGATTGTGGTCGGCCAAGCGCTTCTGGCAGCTCCTCTTGGCGTCATCTAACTCTGCAAGCACATGGAACCTGGACAGCATTTGCAGGAGAAGAAGATTAAAGCTTCTCCACAAAGAAAACAAAATAAACTGATTAAGCAGACGTCAAAATGATCAAAATTCGATTTTTGAAGAAGATGTATGTTCGTGATCTCTTAGCTTTACCGGCTGCATTGCTGGCAGAATTGCTGCTGCAGGCCGTGGGCAATGACGACGGTGGCCTTGGAGCGGAAATCGCAGACCTTGTGGTGCCGGTGGTAGTGCTTGGCGCTGGAGAGGTCGGACTTGCACCCCTCCTTTCTGGCGAATGAGGCGGCGGGCATCGTCGCCGGAGGAGGAGAAGTAGCTCCGCTGGCCCAAGTTGAGTCCAATTCGGCCGGCGGCGCCTACGCCATTCTCCTCCCTCTTAAGGACAAGTCCCAGGGGAGGATAAGGATACCCTGGCGGCGGGGAGAATGGTATGTGGGCGTCCATGTCCTCCAAGGTAGGATTTTGATGGAAGAATAGGTAGCTTTGGAGGCCGGCAGAATAGCCCGAGTCCCAAAGCTGCTATTTTTCGCTACCGCCGCCGACTCCGAGCGCAGAGAAGGACGCCATGGAAGCAGGGGCGAAGGAGGCATCTGAAGAACCGAACCTGCTCATCATCTTCCCACATCAAACAATGAACAACTTAGGAAAGCTACTCAAACCTGCAACAAAATGCGTTATTTGAAGTGAGAGAGAGGAGATGGTCGTAGTAATAATCGTACTTCCATTTCTGCTGCAGCAGCAGCCTACAATCAGCAAAAGCTTCAGTTGGGATTCTGAAAGCAATGCAGTGGGAAGATGGACAGGGAACGACACCATCGGAGGGCAAGTAGAAGCCTTCGTGCTTGGAGGTGAAGACTGTATGCAAAGTTGAATGTTTAGAAAGAATTCAGTTAGCTGATGGAGTGAGTAGGATGGGATCCTGTCACAATTCAAATGGCTCTTAGTCCTATTGGATAGGATAGAATCCATTTACCTCTGAGACAACTCCAATGGCATCACAAGGATGTCCTAGAACATATATATGCACACAACTCAACCTGTTAAACATGAGCATCGAGAATATACAAAGAGGCAACGAAATAAAGAAGCTTGTTCTCTGTTTTAATGGATTGAAAAATCAATACCTTGTTCTCCGGGAGGATGTTCGAAGCCTTTCCGCTCAGAATATAGCAGATGACCGATTTGCACCAGTCAAATAAGGCCCTAATCAGCAAATAGCGCTATACAAGTATAGATCTTCCAGAATTTATGCAACATATTTCAGAAAATGTTCAGCATGTACCTTCGAAATGTTTTGCCTGAATTCAATTGTTACAGGCCTATTAAAACTTCCAAGGCTTACGCGTTTTCCTCATCATTGATAGGCATCTTGAGCAGTGTCGTTTCAAAGACTCTCGGCGCCCAAAGCCCTTTCTGGTCTTTGAGAGTCAGCATGAGAAAGATAACACCTAGCTGCAGAAGAGTCAAAGAGGTGCCTCATGCACCCTAACTCATTCTGGATCGAGTAGAGCTAAAAGCCCTCACTCACCTTGGATGAGCCTCGGCAAGGCCTGAACCACCACGGGTTGGGTTGCTTTCACCTTGGCACATCCAAGTTGTATTCTACCTCGGGTAGAACTTTAAACCACCTCAAAACCATACCACCAGGAATTGAGCCCCAACCCAATCACCTTTCTACTTGTGATGGAGCAATTGTAAATGAAATACTTGGGGTACTCGGATCATCGGTCCATCACCTAAACCGTGATGATGGCAGCATAGATGCATTGCACCAATAGCGAAGAGCACTACCCAAGATGATGTAGTACCATTGGTGGGCATTAATCCTCGACCAAAAAAACACATTATCCACTAGGAGGCACGCTAGATGATCTAATTTGAGGACAAAGGTGAGGTGAGGTGAAGTTGAGAAATCAATCAATGATATCAGTTGATGACTAGGGATCTGCTTGAAATTGTCAATATCAAAGTGGATAGCTGAAACAGAGGACTAGACGCAAAGCTACCAATGAGCAAAGGAGGTGTGGACACAGTCACTAATGAGGAGGAAGGAGAGGATGTGGTTTAGTACGCCAACAATATTGTGTGGTGAAGTCGGCAGCCATGGTAGACAGTCACCCAAGGCAGATCGGTTATGGCAGATAAAAAAAAAAGAAGCTGCTCAAAAGATGGTAGCTTGTTTAGACAGGAAATGGAAGAGTAGAAAACAAGACCAAAAAAAAAAAAATAGTCTTCGTGCCTTATCTGACATTGTTCCCGTAGTGTACAAAGGTTCGATGGACAATCTGTGCTGCTAATCAATTTCTATATGAAAAAAAAATGATCACCCTGCTTGCGCAATGGGAGATCATGCCTGTGTGATTATCAAAAGTACAGTTCTATCCAATAAGCCTTCTTTTGGACTATTATTTTGAGTCATTAATCACAGCAAGAACACACCATTCTTCCTTAGGAATGAACCATTGAAAGTCATGATTTAACACAATTCAAGACTGAGGATAAAAGAAATCAATTTGCCTGCTTGAGAAATAAGGATAACTGTGAAATTACTACATCAGTCAATGGAAAATATATGAACGACTCTTTTTTCGGCTCCAATTCAGGCAAAACTGTATAAAAATACTATGAAGACCATTTATATATCAACAAAATGATAATCTCATATAGCTGCAGATAAATATCCTGTTAACTAACCTGAGAGATACCAGGACTATGCAAACAGGATTGTTGTACCAATCAGTCAATGGTGAGATTTTCTCTCTTCTACTCTGAGGGCTAGCTTATTCCGCGACTGCTCAGGAAAAGATGAATCTATATTCACTATGCCAGCAATAAACTGGATGGCTTCCTCATATCTCTTGGATTTACAGTAGCCATCAACAATTGTCCTGAAGGATAGTTCATCAGGCCTGCAGTTGTGTTGGATCATATAGCTAAGAACATCAGCAGCATCTTTGAACATCTCCATGCTCACATATCCAGAAATTAAGGTATTGTAAGTGATCGTGCAAGGTGCAACTCCTTTAGCTATCATGTCTGTCAGAATCCTTAGGGCTTCATTCATGAGCCCTTGTTTGAAAAATCCATTAATGACAGTGTTGTAAGACACCACATCAGGCTTCAACCCAGAGCTTTCAAGTTGTTTGAGCATGTCTTCTGCTTCCCAACATTCTCCACCTTTGACACTCATGTCCATCATACTGTTGTAAGTAATGAGATCAGGTCGGAGCCCACTTGGATGAATCAGATTGAAAATTTCACGAGCATGATCATACATCCCATTCTTTGCATAAATTGAAAGCATTGAGTTAAAAATCACCAAGTCAGGTTTGTAGCCGTTCCTCTTCAGCTCCTCAAATGCCTTTTCCATGCCCTTCAATACTCTACACTTGAAGTTGACTATAACCAGAGTTCTAAGGATCACCCAGCTAGGAAAAATTTTGCCATCATAAACTTCTTGTTCAATTGCATCTATAGCTTCTAGGTTTCTTCCTTTCGCATAAGTTTGAAGCAACAAACAGTATGAAAGATCATTAGGCTTAAAGCCCTTCCTCTTCATATCAGATATGACAGAATCTGCAGCAATCCAGTCACCCTTTCTAGCTATTGCATTCAAGAGTGCATTATATGTTGTAGTGCAAGGAGTAAAACCTGCTTTGACCATCTCATCATACATCTTCAAAGCATTGGAACCAGAACCACATCGGCCATATGCAGCAATCATAGTGTTGAAGGTATCCCTGTCAGGTTCAATGCCTGATTTTGTCATCTCAGTGTACACTCGTCTTACATAGTCCTCCATGCCCCTTTTCCCACATATAGCTAACATTGTGTTCCATGTGATCCTATTCGGGACACAACCGTTGCATTTCATGTCAGAAAGTAACTCCAACATTTCCCCCATCCTTGATTTCTTTCCAAGCATTCCTAATATTGTGTTGTAAGTGCAAACATTAGGAACACAACCCAATTTCTTCATACGATCAAACAGCGTTAAAGCTTCATCCTCTTTTCCAGCCTTGCCATACCCATTAATTACAGTGGTATAGGTAATGGCATTAGGCATAATTCCTTTAGTAGCCATTGTATCCAACACTGCCGCCCCTTCTTTGTAAAAGCCAGCTCTAGCATAGGTAGCTACAAGCTCATTGTAGGTAACTCCATCAGCTGGGCAGTTATTGTACTCCATTTCCTTCAAGACTCTCAGTGCTGCTGGATAGTTTCCTGCCTTGCCATACACCTGGAGTAGTGAATTATACGTGACAGTGCCAGGAACATAGCCCTGCAACTTCAGTCGTTCAAAGAACTCCGAGGCCTCCTTCAACAACCCTTCCCTTCCGCAAGCAGAGATCACTGTACTGTAGGTGAACTCATCATAACTAACTTTGCTGCTTTTCATCTCATCCAAAATCTCCAGAATTTTGTTCCAAGACCGCCCCCTGCGGCCATACACATCGAGAATCACATTGTAGGTGACCAAGGTGGCAGAAAGCCCCTTCAATTTCATCTGCTCAAACAATGCAATTGCCTTGTCATACTTCCCGGCACGGGAGTAGCTATGAAGCAAAGTAGTGTAAGCACGGATATCAAGGCGATATTCCTCCAGAGGAATAGAGTCGAACAGCTGGAAGGCAACCGAATGCTGTGAATTCCTCCCCAATACCTTGATCATCACCTCGATCGCTGGGGCATCTAATCTGGATCCTTCAGCACGGGAAGTGGATGCAGCCCATTCGAACAAGGCCAGAGCTTTCTCCCAATTGCCCAGAATCTCGAGCGCCTTCAAGAGGCCAACCCAATCCACGCCAAAAATCTCATCTTTCCTGGCTTCAACCAGAGAAACGAAGTCAACGAGCGGCCACTCGACGATGGATCTCAGCAACGACTTGCCTGCGGCGGAGAGGAACCCCAGACGGGGATCCTGCAGAAACCTAGCGCCACCTTTGACGCCGGCGAGCGGTGCGCCCTGCGCAGGAGGCGATTTCTCGCGAGGGGGCGAGGTCGCAGCAAGGCGCAAAGAGGTAAAGGTGGGATTTTTATTGCTCGACGGAGGGCGAAGGGTGGTGGCGGTCTCCTTGGCGAGGTGTTGGAGGAGGGAGTCCAAAGGAAGGGAACGGGAAGTAGGCGGCGGCGGCGGGGGAAGGGGAAGGTTGAACTTGGGAAGGTTGGAAGAGGGATTTCTTGGGATTTTGGAGGCCTGGTTAGGAAGAGCAGGTCGGCTTGGAAATGGAGCTCCCTCCATCGCCGCGGAGACCGAGAGAGATGGGGGTTTAACTTCAAGGGGATATATCAGGATGAGGGCCGAGTGAAGTAGGATCAATTTTTTGGCTGAAAGACTCATCCGGAATGGTTGGTACTTCGTACGTTGCAGTGCAGACCATACACAAATAGCAAAAAATATTTACTTCCATGATTATGAATGTTTTGCAAAACAATGAATCATTTACTAATTACAGAATGTAAACCAATCTTCTGCAGCAATTCCTGACAAGGATGCAATGATGCATACAACTACGGGAATTTATCGT
>JBBUKS010000059.1:5478580-5496588 GCA_038050645.1 Hedychium gardnerianum | reverse complement strand
TATTGGATATGGATTTTGAATTTGGATTCAAACTCAATAAGAGATCTATATAAAGGATATAGATCAAGAGAGATAATGATTATTCATTCAAAAATAGGTTTTGAAATTTAACTTCTCTCTCCTTTTCTTCTCTCTATCGTCGCCGACCAAATGCAAAATGAAACTCCTTTTCCTTTTGCTACTGTAGCCAACCCAAGCCAAGGAAGAAGTTGTTCTTCCTCAAGCTTCCTTACTTTTGATAGCGTTGTCTCCACGCTTGGCTAGTACCAATCGGAGGCGAACTTTGTTGCTCACGGAGTTATTTTGAAGAACGTGGCGTGGATACGAATAGAGGAGAGGTTCGGCAACGTCGCTCATTCATGTTCTTTCCCCATCGCATCATCCGTCAGGTATACCTAGAGTAATTGTTATTCTTAAAGTTTTTATTTTACGATTATGTCTATATGAGTGTAATCCTGCATGTGTGTGGTGTGTGTTCTATAATAAATTATATTTATTTACTGTCTTTGCTTTCGCTGTGTATATTTTTGTGAAACGTGTTATCCTAGATGTGTGTGGTGTGCGTTCTATAATAAATTAGATTTATTTACTGTCTTTGCTTTCATTATGTATGTTTTTGTGAACGTATTAAGCTCACACCACGTCGGTCTTCCGAATAATTTGATCTCTCTTGCTAAAAGCAAAGAAAAAGACAATCATATTGGCTACGAGAAACCTCTGGAAATAGGTAGCAAAAGCCATCAAGTAGTTAGAACATTGCTACTATTGTTTAGGATTTGGAGACATTGTTATTATTGTTTAGAATCCTTCATAATATTTATTTTCTTTTCCCCATTTTTTCGGCATAGAAAGATAGCACATAAGCAAAGGTAAACTACAATCAACCATGGAGAAACAAAAAGGTTTTTGATTGTTACCAAGGGCAAGCACACCGAGTAGTTGATAGGGGTGTCGATTTCAGTCTAGATGTAGGCAAGACAACGAGCAATTGGCGAAACCATTTTTCTCTTGGATGATTGGCAAAATGGTGACAAAATTGAGCAATTTATAAGCAAAAAGGTATTGAGTAAGCAATGGACGAGTGGGAAGAGCAAAGGTGGTTGATCGATGCATTAAAGTAAGATGGCAAGCAAAATGGAACCATTAGCACATTGCTTGTGATGACTAAAAGGAGATGGGCGATGATGAATAATTAAAAAGTTTAAGGTTTGAATCTCAATTACGGTATATTGTAAGAAATTTTTTCTCCAATAAAAAGTGGGCATTAGAATATTGGTCATTTGGATGGACCTCCATTAGCGCTTCCCGATTTATCCTGGTGACCGGTGGGAAACTTTCACGAGGTCAGGTCGATCACCCCAGGTCCGACGTTATCCGACCTGATTAATTTATTTTTTAAAAGGAGATGGGCAATTGTCCTAAGACTATGAGGCAGTGATTAGATTTTTTAAATAATTAATTAGATATTTAAGATTTTAATTTTAATTAAAATATATTGTAAAAAATAATAATAATGAGATGATAAATTTAAGAAAATTGACTATTTAGATGGATTTTCGTAAATATTTCTTAATTTATTTTGATAATTCATAAAAAAAAATTATGAAATTAAATTTATTATTTTCAAAATTAATTTATTTGAAAAAATAAATATTTATATTATAAAAAAAACTAAAAGGAGATGGGCAAGTAATAATGTGAGATGTGAGACGAGAGAGAACTAAGCTATCCACAATTGTGACTCATGAGTATCAAAATTAAGAAGTGAAGAGTCATAATATATTATGTTTAATTATAGTTTGAAATCATAAATAACTAATCATTTTATATTTGGATATGTTGATATTTTTTTCATGAGAATTGACTTAACGGACGTATTTAAAGTTATGTAATTTTGAGTGCATGTGTTTTTTATTTATCACTCCCATTAATTATTATGGTATTATATTTAAATAACAATGTTATTATGATATTAGATTTTAAAAAATAACAGGATGCTTAATTTATCTTCAAAATATGTGATTCGATTCTTAATTAAGATATATTTATAAGGATTTTTTTAAAATATGATGCATAATCAAATGATGCTAAGATTTTGGGTCATCCGTCATAAGCATTTTTTAAATTATCCTGATAGTCGGTAGAAAAATTTTATTAAACTGAATCGATCATCCCAGATTTAATGTTATTTAATTTATTATTTTTTAAAAATTAAAAAAATAACACTATTATAGAATTGCATTTCAAAAATTAATATTACTTTGATATTTATGAATCCTAAAATCAGTCATGATTATAATATTGATTTTTAAAAATTAAAAATTGTAATACTATAATGATACTATTTTTTTTTAATGCAGCATCACAATAATTAATGAGACGGGTAAAATAGAAAGAAGCACGTATTTGTAAATTTTAAAAATTAAGTACGTTTTTTTACAAATTCTGTAATTTGAAATGCTTAATTGCCGAGTTTTTCATGATACATAAGGGTATTGAGTAAGAATGACAAGTAGTAGCTCGGGTTAATTAGACTAATTCTTATAATTTAATTTCTTCGTATTGATCTTAAGACGAATTAATGAAAATATTGGAGATGAACGTTTTATTTTTTATCACCAAGAATGACAAATAGCAGGGCTAAGGTGCCAACGAGTAATCAACAAGAATGGCTGATCAAGACACGATCACATGCAGATGGGAGGAATCAACACATCGCTTGTGATGACCAAAAGGAGACATACAATTGTGACAATCATGAGAGATGGGAAGAGGCAATCTAGTCATGTGACTCATACCTAAACAAGTAGAAACAAGCCATAATTGTTTATGACCTGATCCATTTAATCAAGATAAACGATCAATCAATCAATTTTAAATGTGAGCTAGTAGTCATATAACTGACTTAGGATTACGATACAATGATAGAATATTTAAATTATCATTTAAATATTTACTATTCGATCTTTAATTATGATGTATTTATAAAAAAAAATCTTCAAATAAAATACATAATCAAAGAATATTGAGCGTCTCAATCGCTCTATGAGCATTTTTTAATTTATCCTAATGATTAATAAAAAAATTATAAAACTAAATTTATCGTCTCAAAATTAACTGGATATATATATATATAAAGTAGCCATATAACTGAATCCTTCACTTTGATACCCTAATGATGTTTCAGCCACCAAGCATGCAAACAAGTCATCAAGATTATTTTTTTTACCCTTTAATAAAATCATAAGTAAATATTAATCGTTTGGATTAACTTTTACAAATATTTTTTAATTTATTTTAATCATGAATGAAAAATTTTCATAAAATTAAATCAATCATTTTTAAAATTAATTAATTCAAAAAATTAAATATCTAGATTATAAAAAAATTCATCAAATTTAGTCTCTAGGATTTGGTTTAATATTAAGAAAATGAGTATATTTTTTAAATAATAAGGGTTTAATTTTTATACAGGATGCGATTAAATGATTAATGAAACACATTTTCTGAATTTACTTGGTAAAAACGACGGACCGTTGACAGCTTCACAATGGAGATCAAACTAAATGTTTCTTAAATCATGGCCAGTTTTTGTTCTCCAGATCAGAATGAGAAAAGAAAGAAGCAAAACAAAAAAAATAATAAATAACAGCATTAAGAACGATCATGTTCTTCACAGAAAGAATAAAAAAAAGAAAAGAAAAAGCTATCATGTCATTCTTTAACCCTTTTGATCTGTCACGAACTTTGTGTTCTTTTGACATTTCTGAGTTATGATGTGTTTAACATCACAAAGATGCAGGAAAACAGCTCGATCGCTGCTCGACTGGAAACCATTCAATTCTGTTTTTGAAATGCAAACGAAGACGCTCCATCATCGTTCAATTCAAGCTCAATGGCGATTCTCGTGATCAAAAATGTTCCATGTGAAACCAGTAAAAGAGGCAGCTCTCTCCCAAACCCTATAAATTACAGAGCTACCTGAGCTCTCCTCGATCCTCATCATCACTTCCATTCCATGCCATGAAAACCTCCACGTTGATCTTGAAGGTTTCCCTGGTCTTTGCTCTCGTCACAGTACTGTTCTTCTCATTGCAGGTCGTAGCTCAAGGAGTCAAAGATGGCCATGCACCTTGCTCGAAGGAGGACATGGCTGCCCTCCTCACCTTCAAATCCAGCATCCTCGAGGACAGCACGGGGATCTTATCGTCATGGACGGGCAACGACTGCTGCTCCGACTGGGAAGGTGTCAGCTGCGACCTCTCCGCGGGGAAGGTAGTGCAATTGAAGCTCGAAATGCCGGCTTCTGGATACGGACCTCGTCCCCTCTTCATGAGGGGCACCCTCTCCCCTGCCCTGAGCAGCCTCAAGTCCTTACAGATACTGCAGATCACCGGAGCCAAGAAGCTCGCCGGAGACATCCCCGAGAGCTTCTCGGAGCTGAGCAGCCTCGTCGAGCTTATCCTCGACGACAACCTGCTTTCCGGCTCCATACCTTCAGGCTTGGGGAGGCTGACCGCTCTCGCCGTCCTCTCGCTGAGCGGCAACAGGCTCACCGGACAATTGCCCCCGAGCCTCGGGCATCTCAAGCTGGCTCAGGTCAACTTGGGCAGGAACCTCTTGGCCGGCCCTGTGCCATCGAGCTTCGGAAACCTCGAGGCCTTAGAGTTTCTCGACCTCAGTCGCAACCAGTTGATCGGAGGAATTCCCAGCTTCATGGGAGGATACCGGAACCTCACCTACCTCGACCTTTCCTACAACCAGTTCTCAGGACCAATTCCCAGCTCTCTTTGCAGGTTATCCATGGCAATGGAGATCTCATTAGACAGCAACAAGCTCACAGGCCAGATACCGAGCCAGATTGGCGAACTACAAAATCTCAGATCCTTTTCAATTAGTAACAATTTGCTCAATGGTTCCATTCCTTATTCACTGGGGAAGCTCAAGAAGCTATGGCGAGTGAACTTGTCTGGGAACAGACTTTCAGGTCTCGTTCCTCCTGAAGTCCAAAATGGCTTGCCTGTTCTCCAAAGCCTTCACCTTTCCCACAATGAATTCCAGCTACAGACGATACCGGAATGGATTCGAAGAAGAAAGCTTAGCGAAGTGCACCTTGCAGGCTGCAGCATCAGGAGCAGCCTCGAGCCGTTTGCATTCCCAGGTATTATCGATCAGTTGGATCTTTCTGACAATTATCTCACAGGAGGAATTGGCGACTTCTTCACGAACATGTCAGTTCTGCAAAGACTGGAATTGTCAAGTAACCAGATTTCAGGTGAAATTCCGAGCTCCATATGGAGGCTTAAGAGTCTGCAGATGCTTGATCTCTCGAGGAACCAAATCGAAGGAGGGATCCCAGCGAGCCTAGGCCAGATAACTACCTTGGAATGGCTGGACATATCGAACAACATGATCAACAGCAGCATACCGAGCACCTTCAGCAGCTTAGTCAAGATCAAGCATGCGAGCTTCAGAGCAAACAGATTGTGTGGGCAAATTCCTCAGTCGAGGCCTTTCGATATCTTCCCACCTGCTGCTTATGCTCACAACTTGTGCCTGTGTGGCCGCCCACTGCCACAATGCAAGAAACCTTGACTGAATTGCAACAAGTGAAGTCATCCTCGTTTTCAATTCCATCATGTTTATCAACTCATTTCAGCTTACTGATTGTAAGACTAATCTTAAGACAAATTCCAAAACAAAGTTCATATTAGATAAGCAAAAGATCTCATAACATTGTTCAAGTCAAACCAGACAATTTAACAAAAGATCTCAAAAGGAGTAAAGGAGATGATCTACATTTTCAGCAACATTATGAACTGATTTTCTTGAAATTTACATAAAGAGATCAACATTCATGTTGCTGTAATTGTAACCAGAATCCGTTAATCTTCATCTTCTAGTTCCTCTTCCTCCTTGGAAGCCACTTCCTTCTCCTCCTGTGCATGCATGAACAATGGTCACAATGTCAAACTAAGATTTAACTTTTGAGAAACATTGAACATACTTCCTCTTCTTCTTCTTGATTGGTTTCTTCTTCCTGCTTCTCATCTGCTTCCTCCTCGCCTTCTTGTTTGTTCTCTACTGCTTTCTTAAAATCTGCTTTGAGCTCTGCTGCTCTCTCAACATAAGGTTTCTTTTCCTATATTAGAAAACAAACAAACAAACAAAAAATAAAAAAAATAAGGCTCTGCACATAGTAATAAACTAACACAAAATTCATATAAACACTCACTTCTTCCGACATAGATTTCCATTTTTCACCACCTTCCTTTGCAACCTGTTTGAAACAAGTTAATAATACCAATCAAAATCACAAATTTGAAGGAAAAAAACACAAACTTAATCAAAATCCAAGCAGCTACTAGTTTTTACCAAAGATACACTCTTGTTGTCAGGGTTAGCCTCTTTGAATGACTTCCTAAAATCATCCCTGTAGTAACGCAGTATTGAATTAATCAGAACAATTTGAAACGCTTGAAATGACTTTAATTAGGCCTTTATTTGTTTACATGAAAAGGAAGAAAGCTGTTTGAGGTCGCTTGCGACCACTAGATTCTTTGGACTTCTTTGGCTTCTTTGGCTTCTTCTCCTTATCCGTCAAAGCAGCCCTCTTCCTGATATCAAGGAGGAAAACTGAGAACACAGAAAGCTGAAGATATAATTTTCCAAGCGTGTCGTTAATGAAAAATTTACTTCTCAGCGGGCTTCGTCGCCTCGGCTATTTTTTCTACAACTTGAGATTCTGTTGGTAGATCACAAATTCATAAGAAAAGCGAGCAATAAATTGCAAGGTGAAACAAGAATCAAGCAATCAAGCACAGAAATTTACCAAGCGTCATCTTGATCTTAGAATCGAGACTGCAACTGTGCATGTCGATGAGCACGACTGCGACATCCTTTTTGCAGGCTTCGCTGTGATCAATCAACAAACAAGAACAGATTTTTATGAAAAAACGAGTAACAAAAGCAAAAGGAGACAAGATCTTATGAAGGCGCACCATCTAGTGAAGGCGCTTCCATCCCTCGCACGCCTCAACGTGTTAGTGTCTGCTTCCACCCTTTTCCTCGGCCTCGGCGGATTTGCCTTTGAAGAACCCTTCGCCATTGCTCCTCCCCTTCCTGAACACGACGGCGACTGTGTGAAGACCGAGAGAGATCGGGAACGAAACGAAAACAACAGCGCAAGAACCAACAGCACGATCTAGAAGAGACTATAAAGGAAGGAAATGTTAAGCGGGAAAAGAAGAGTTTCGGATTTCCAATTCGCGCGCTCGAGGAGTTCGCGTGGGAATTGGGAAATTTTGGGGGCAAAGGGCCACGGATCGTGATTCCTGACCGTCGATGGACTCATCGGACGGCTGCAGTAAATGCCGGGAAACCTACTGAACTTGGCGCCACAAATGTTTAGCAATGAAATGTGGCCCATTTTGAAGTATCTTAACGGGCCCATTTAGAGTTCAAATCAAATGAAATGTGGCCCATTTTCTATCGCGGCGGATCTTTGCTTCCCCGCCGGCGACGGGCCACCACTTCGAACGTCGACGGAGAAGAACCGGAGATACTTCAAAAATATCTGTTGAAATTGAAAGATTGCAAGCTAAATTAGGTCCATCACGTTCAATGCCATGCAATTATAGCCATGTCCAACAGCAAGAGCAACTTCCTTCTCCCTGTCTACCACTGGTTTCGAGCTCAGCGCACCGGCACGTTCCCTTCTATAAAATCAACCTAAACCTCCGACGAGCAGCTCATTCCATCTCCAATCTTACAAGGCCAGCAATGGCTTCGACTTCCTTCTCCGCCAAGAAGAGCATCCTGCTCTCCTTCCTCCTTCTGGTCTTCATTTGCAATGCTTGCGCGGCGAGGCGCATGAACGCAGTTGACCGATGCTGGCGGCGAGACCGCCACTGGGAGGCCGACAGGCAACGCCTCGCCCGATGCGCCGTCGGCTTCGCGGCCCCCATGCACCACAACGTCGGCCGCGGCCTGCGGCGGTACACGGTGACTGACTCCAGCGACGACCCGGTGCGTCCCCGCCCTGGCACGCTGCGCTACGGCGCGACCGTGCTCCCGGGAAAGGTGTGGATCACTTTCCAAGGGAGCATGCAGATCAAGCTGGTGAGGCCTCTTCTCGTCAAGAACTTCACCACCATCGACGGCCGCGGCGCCGACGTCCACGTTGCCTACGGCGCCGGAATTCTGCTCTACCAGGTATGTAAAAGCAACAAATGCACGTACTTAATTATGGCATCGGCATTTTAACAAACACCTTGCGTGCATGGGCAGGTGAGCAATGTCATCATTCACGGGATCCAAGTCCACCACATAAGAGCGCAGGCGGCGGGGCCGGTGATGGACCCGCTCGGCGAGCTGATAGAGATGGATGTGGAGGACGGCGACGCGATCCGGCTGGTGTCTTCCACCAAGGTTTGGGTCGACCACAACACGCTGTACAGCTGCGAGGACGGGCTGCTCGACGCGACGCTCGGCTCCAATGCAGTGACGGTGTCCAACAACTGGTTCAGGGAGCACGACAAAGTGATGCTGCTCGGCCACAACGACGACTTCGTGCAGGACAAGACGATGCAGGTCACCGTCGCCTTCAATCGCTTCGGCCCCAATTGCAACCAGCGCATGCCCAGGTGATCCATCATGATTGATTGGCCGATTTTTCATAATCGATGGATGCAGAGTAGTGCCTGATCGATAGCCGCGATCTATCGGTGGCGTCGTTGCGTGCAGGATCAGGTACGGCTACGCGCATTTGGCGAACAACTTGTACGGCGGGTGGCTCGAGTACGCCGTCGGCGGCAGCACGCACCCCATCATCCTTAGCCAGGGCAATCTCTACGTGGCGTCGCCGGGCGGAAACAAGAAGGCTACGCTGAGAATGGACGCAGGCGGCTTGCGAGCGATGTCGGCGTCGTGGAAATGGCGCTCGGTCAATGACGCCTTCGTCAACGGGGCGTTCTTCCGGCAGACGGGCACCGGCCCGGTACGGCCGCCGTACGGGCGGAAGCAGAGGTTTCGGGTGGCGCGGGCGGAGGCCGTGCGAGACTTGACAAGGGACGCCGGCGCTCTCGGCTGCAGCGCCGCCACCGGCGTTCGATGCTGATCGGGACGAAAAGAGTAGTAGTTTACTGCGTGGTCGTGTATCGTCAACATTCAATATTTAATTTTTTTTTCTCGGATTTTAATATCCTTCTTAATCATATTCATCAAATTTTAAAATTTTCATCCTCATATTTATATCCATCTAATTTTTAACTTTCATCTCTATATTCATATCCATCCGAATATCAAAAAAAATATTATAATTAACATTATATAAAATATATATATATATAATTTAATAAAAATATATATAATTTATTTTTAATTTAATTATATTTAATAAAATCATATTAAAGAATTAAATTTTTTGAAAAAAAAAAAAAATATATATATATATATATAATTTAATCAGATAATTAAATAATATTATAATATTTATTTAAAATATAATAAATATCATGAGATTTAGATTTTATCAATTGTTTTATTTATTAAAATATTATTTTAATTAAATTATTATTCAGAGAAATAAAATCATTATTATAAAAGCTAATTTGTAAAAATTTACAACCGATCAGATAATATAAAAATATTTTGGATGATTCAAATCAAATAAAATGTCTATTTGACTTTAATTGGAAATAGAATACCAATCTAACAAAAAAAAATGTAAATGATGAACACCATTTTGATTTTTGCCCAATTTTTATTGTATAATATATCATATAGTAACATTTTATGCCACAGACACATATTTGTGAATTTAAAAATAAGAACACAAACCGCAAAAACAAAAGACAATACCAATTCCTAACGATGCACTACCTAGTTGACACAGGCTGTCAATCCTGGCACTAGTACAGCTTTACCTTGGTGTTATTTCTGTTGAGGTATCAGAAGTCGACATGAATAAATTAGTGGAATCACCAGCAGTGGATTTCTTCAATTGAAAGTTACTGGAGGTCGTACCTCTTGAGCCATGGTTTATCTTTGAAGGGCTATCGATGTAACCTGGGGACGTCAGTTCCTCCTCGTTTAGTTTAATGGACCTCGACAGCATCTCTACCACCTGGGGCATCGAAGGTCTTCGTCCGGCAGCAGCTTGCGTGCAGAAGAGCGCAACTTTGATGAACTTCATGACTTGCTCTTCTGGATATTCACTAAGTGATGGATCTACCAATTCTTTAAGCTTCCCCTCCTTGAAAAGCTGCCATGTCTAGCATTTGGAGTACATAAATTGTAGTTGATTAGTCAGGAAATAACAAGCTTGTTAAAAGATTCTCGAAAGCCCACCGTTTATTGGTTTAGTATTATTAACAGATATAACATAACCACCAATCTATCAAAGTTCACTAACATGTACTGTTTCCCGAGCTAAATAAGTCACATGATAGACAGACAGATTTGTGAAGGAACAGCAGGATGTCCATGGAATGAATACTAACAAACTCGAGGGTTTGTACATATAATTTACCTATCTGAAAAGAAAGCATAGAGAAATGTGACTGTGTTGAGGTGTCTCTAAAAATCTAACAAAATGCAGAATCCGCTGTAGATTTGTGATGAACCAATGACTTCTATCTTTAGGAACAAGCATTTGCTATGACTTGTGTACCCACGATGCTACTTTCTCGCCTAAGCATAGCTCAAAGCGTAATCACAAACTTAAACGAGTAAATCATAATTTATATATTCTAGTAGAATGTTTATGCAGTGTGTTGGTGCATGTTGAGCAGATGAATGGATTGAGAATGTCAATGTTATGAATTATTATGGCCAAGTCACTTTGTTGAGCATATATGTTCCAAATGACCCATTTTCAAGACCAGGAAAAACAACTACAGCATAAAAGAGAAACCTTCACTAATAGCGAACAAGTTATATATGGCCATTCAGAACTGTGACTTACCCATTGTAAGAGAGGTTGCCCCATCCCTGACCAGTATGTCTTTGAACTACTCCTGCCACTAATTATTTCAATTAGAAGCACGCCGAAACTGTATACATCGGCCTTCTTAGTTAATTGACCCTTCATGGCATACTCCGGTGCCAAATATCCACTGCAGTTAATTGTTGGATGATACCAGAAAAGATGGAAAATATGAATTAAGAAGAAATTTTAGTGTGTTGTGCACTTATATCTCTTTTGATACTACGACACTCTAATTTCAAGGTAGCAATAACAGGAGCATCTATCATCACGTGTTCCACAATCTATTAAAAAAAGATTGTCGCGCACAATAATGGTTGACTACCTAATCATATCTATCTGGATAAGATGAAAAACAAATGTTGCAGGTACCTACCTAGATGTCACAACAGACTAAGGAATGCTAGACATTCACTGCGGGTTTTGTCATACTTAAAACAACTTGTTAAAAAAACGTGTTGCATGGAATTAGCTGCATTAAACCAAAAACCAATAATTTTTATCCAGTCTATATCCAGTTACTTTATTAACATAAAACTTTACAAGATGAACAGAAAAGATCCACTTAATACGCATGGTTTATAACCATTAAACCTTAGTATTCTTTATTACTCAAACATCATATTTTAAAACTAGATATCCCATGAATGGCTAACAATGGCTTACTTTGTTCCAGCTACTCGCGTGCTGATATGTGTAATATTATCAGGGAAAAGTTTTGCCAAACCAAAATCTCCTATTTTAGGGGCAAAGTTACTGTCAAGAAGAATATTGCTAGCTTTAATATCTCTGTGCACAATAGGGTGTTCAAGTTCTTCATGAAGATATGCAAGACCTGTAGCAGTGCCAATGCAAATAGTTGATCTATTTTTCCAATTTAGATTGGTTGTGTCAACAGTCATACCTACAAAGTAAAGAAAATTATGAAAATCAGACAAAGAGAACTGTTCTGTCTCACATCAATATTGATAAATGTACTCAAGTTACCAAGCAATGCACGATCAAGACTACTGTTCTCCACATACTCGTACACAAGAATGCGACTACTTTCTTCAACACAGCAACCTAAAAGCTCAACAAGGTTCGGATGCCTCACATTTGTGATGGTATCAATCTCAGTCAAGAATTCCTTAATTCCTTGTTTGGATTCTGCGGATAGTACTTTCACTGCAACTGCTACTCCATTTCCAAGTACCCCCTGTTACACAAAAGCAAGGCAATAAAAAAAAGGAATCTCCAATAAAAAGAGCTATTGCATACTACTAAAAATAAATATTGTTTTGAAAAAAAGTAAAATTACTAATAATGAGATTGTAATTATTTGATAGAATAAGAAGGAATTATTATGAGACCGTGCAAATATAATTCCTATTAATTGCTAAACCTAGTATAGACTTTTATGATTGTGACAAAACTAGCACGAACAATTGGTTTTAGTAAATTTATGCACATACTTGAAGTTGTTGGATCGATGGTGAAGCTAGAGGGGATTGAATAGTCGATCGATTGATTGCTTGCTCGTGTCTACAATTGAGTTACTATGCAGTAGAAACAAATACCCTACTATTTTAACAAAATGAACAATGCAAACACAAGCCTTTTACGTGGTTTGGAACCATGATTTCTATTCTACAGCCTATGACTCGTCAAGAAGTCACTCCTCAGTCCCTCCCAATCCACTATCTTTCTCAATGAATAGTTTCCGGAGGTAGAGAAACATCTTATACTATTCTACTTATAAGATGAAAATTAAGCTAAAGAAGAGATTACACAAGAGTAAAGAATTGAAGCACAAGAAAGTTGAGACTAGAATACTAAGTGTAAGCAATTTTAGTTCTTGTTCTCATTTTGGCTCATATTTATAGTCATTCATTGCAACTTTGCTTCAACCTGAACTTGCTTTCCTATGCTAGACCAGTCGAATGCTAACTTAATTCTATCAATTTGCCGCGTCGCAATAGATACTTCAGTTGACTCAATTTACCATCAGTTAGTTGACTTAAGAGCTGGAGCTTCTAGGTCATCTGACATTGCAGTCTGATCATGTTATGTTCCAATTTTCCATTGGTAGATCAATCATTTATTTAAGAAACATTATGTTCGCTGGGAAATCACCTGACCAATTGACACATATTCCAGCCAATTGAAAGCCACCCTTAGTTGACTAAATACTTAACTCATACTACTTCTCATGTTGAGTCTCCACCTAAGTCTAGTCACACCTGTAACCCTTTATACAAGTGTACTTGAGTATCAACTTCACCAGAAGTTACCTACTAAGAGGTCATGCCTCTGAGACTTCAGTGCCAAGAAGTCTGACTTTCGGATCTTCCACACTAAGAGACCTTGCCTCCGAGACTTCCTCTTTTGCCAAGCATTCGGTTGACCTCAACCTATTGGGTAGTAGGACTTTTCCGATTGCCAAGTGTCTAGTTAACCTAGAACCTCTTAGACTTCATCCTTTGCACTAGCAATATCAATGGCAAGTATCTTGCACCTACACACTTATCACACCATATCAAATAATTATAATATAGGTCTAAAACGTTTGTCCAAACATCAAAACCACATGCATAACTGTACCAATAGAAATTTTAGTAAGAAATCTAATCCATCTTAAATAAAAACACAAATGGCATTTTTTATGAGTGATCATATCCCATCATACATTGTTCAATAATTTTAAACATAATTTGTTAAAAAATTATAAATAAAATTTATTATAATTTTACTAATGTTCACCAATAAAAAAATATAGTAGAATTGATCAATAGATAGTGTAACATGGCATCATAGTGAAATTATGATGTCATGTTAAATTAATGTTCATCATTATCAAGTCGTGCTCTACGTGAATCTAACTCTTCCATTGAGCTCTATACATGGCTATATAATTAGTAATATTTAAATTAATTAATTTTTTATTATACCGACTCATATTTCTTAAGTCTTCCTCAGCCTTGCACTTTCAACTCTAATAGATTCAATTCTTCATCCTATAGAATTTATTGATTGCCTTTAAATGCGCCAATACCATCTCAACCTTTTTTCTTTAAAAAAAAAAATTATCATCTATTAAATTTAGACCAAATTGCTCATATTGATATTTTTCACTTTATACTTTCTAGTATCTCCACGCCTCTATCTTAGCATTCTAATTTTTGCCATATTAAAACTTTGCACATGTTGCATGTAACAACATAAGGTTACAATCCATAAGTATGGCAAGTCGTACAAAAGTCTTATAAAATTTTTCCTTTTAGCCTAAAGGAACACAACGATCACATAGGACTCCAGAAGTTTCTTTCCCCACTAAGTCTTTCTCCTATTAATGATGACTTCATCAATATTCCCTTTTTTATTGAATAATGAAACTAAAATATCTAAAACTCTTCTAGAAAATCATCATCTATCTTAACTATTCCATTAATTTGTTTCTTGTTACTAAAACTGCATATCATATCTTCTTTTCTTGTTCAAATTATCTTAATATGTTTAGTTTAAAAAAAAAATGCCCATAATTCAAAACTTCAAAGATGTGACACATGTGCTGCAGAGATGTGACTATGTTCATATGATAAAATTACACAAGAATCATAGCAACTATATGGTATAAGGTGAAGAAAGTTCATATAAGCTGTGCCATTATTAGTTTTCCCTGCAGAAATCAACTCAAAGAAAATTTAGGATTGCATATTAGACAAACTATAAGAAGCACTGAACATATTTAACACGCAATTAGCTCTAGTTGACTTGTTGCAGTCAGTCATAGAAAAAGATGAAGTGAGCATTTCATAAACAGAAAACAATTATTCTGGTATATGCTATGATGAGTAACATGCATCACCTTATACACTGTTCCAAACCCACCACGGCCTATCCTATTGCTCAGATGAAAATTATTTGTAGCTGATCTCAGTTTTTTGTAGGAGAAAGGCTTTATGTTCTTGTTGGATGGATACCCTGCATAGAGAAAGCAGAAGACCATGTCATAATAGATATCTGCAGACTACCTATTATTAATGGCACCTCAGCTGCTACATTAATGAGATATGGGGTGACATTTTCCCCATGAATATTGTCATATTATCCTTTGGTAGACCGTAATGATTGAAGAGAAAATACACATTTTAAAATTATATCAAAACTAATCCTTCCAAATCTAAACCAGAGAAACAGATAACAAAGGAAGCCCTGAAAACCATTACACTAACCTGACATGAAAGGGAAAAGAAAGAATTAGAAATAGTGTCAACCTTAAAAACAAGAATAGAATCACCTCTCTTCTTAAGTCAACCATCTCCTAGAAAGCATTGCAAAATAAAATATCAGAAAAATCACTCAATGAATTATCCTTGACTTCAAAAGAAATTTGGAGTTGAAAGACGAATCCAATTTTAGCACAACAATAGATAGTATCTACTTACCTAGTGACTCCTCACTTGATACCATTGAACCTTTAACTAAGCCCCAGTGTTTAACGAAAAAAGAGCCTCCAGTTACATGATAAACTACTCCCTTTAGAAAGCATCAGACATGATGTAAAAAAACTCTTACCACATTTAGGGATGCATCTCTTGAGACTAACTATCCTTTAATCAAATATCCTAAAGGACATCCTGATAACTCACCAATTTTATGGATCATTCCATGTGCTATTAATCATCATCTATACCTGCACTTATCACACTAACCTAAATCCCCAAAAGAACCAAGTTAAATGAACCAAAGAACAAATAGAAATATGCAAATTTCTTTGTTAAGTGGCATTAGACCTGTAGTTGTCTGATGAGAGCATTACTTTTGCATGACAGTCTTGCAAAAGTAATGCCACTCTTATACAATTAGGGTGGCATTAATTTTGTATTTGCATGTTATCTCCTTTTCCGATTCCCTCCAAATCACCATAGATTCAATGGAAAAAATTACCTTGAATGGGCTCAATCTGTATGTTTGGTGATTGATGATAAAGGGAAACTCGGACATTTGAATGGAGAAATAAAGCCACCAGCTTCGAATGATCCGAAATACAAGCAATGGCGCTCAGAAAATTCTTTGGTGACTGCCTGGCTTATTAATTCGATGGACCCAATCATTGGCAAGCCTTTCATGTTCTTACCAACAGCCCATGATGTATGGGAAGTTGTACGTGAAACCTACTCTGATATGGAGAATCACTCTCAACTATTCGAATGTGGAGAATGCAGCAAGGAAACTCAGATGTTACTGCCTATTACAATGAAATGATGACTGTATGGCAGGAACTAGATTTATTTGAAGAAGAGGAATGGGAAAACACCAATGATGGTATTCGATATAAAAAGAAGGTAGAGAGAAGCAGGGTGTTTGTGTTTGTGGCAGGTTTAAATAAGGAGCTTGATGAAGTTCGGGACAGATACTTGGGCGAAAACCTCTGCCTGCCATTAGAGAAGTTTTCTCAGAGGTCCATCGAGAGGATGCTCGACGCCAAGTGATGCTGAAAGGAATTGAAGAACCAAAGATGGTGGATAGTGAGAGATCTTCTCTTGCCACCAAAAGGACCAGTTTTGAAGGTGATAAGCCAAAAATCTGGTGTGAAAGGTGCCATGAGCCGTGGCACACTGTGGAGACATGCTGGAAAATCCATGGCAAACCAGCAAATGATAGAAGGAAGTCAGGCAGCAGCTTAAAGCTACTAATGGTGGCGTTCGGGCCCTTCAAACAAGTGGTATTGATTCTGGACAGCAATCATCAGCCTCTGAATTTCTTCCTTTCACAAAGGATCAAATAGAGCGCCTGTATAAAATGCTTCAATCTCACACCATTGGAAATTCTAACTCTTCTTGCTCTTTAGCTTAGACAGATATATCCCCTATAGCTTCTATTGCTAGCACAAACTCAAATGGTTCCTGGATATTAGATTCAGGTGCCACCAACCATATGACAGGCATATCACAATTTTTCTCTTCATATACACGTGCGCAAGGAATAAAAAGGTTAAAATTGTTGATGGATCCTTTGCTACTATCGTAGGGAAAGGAACTGTTATTGTTTCTCCTTTCCTTGTCCTTAGAAATGTTTTGCACGTGCCTCATTTATCATATAATCTGTTATCCGTCAGCAAACTTACCTTTGATCTTAATGTTGTGCTGTTTTTTTGTCCTCTCATTGTGAATTTCAGGATCTAGCCTCGGAGAAGATGATTGGCTATGCTAGACAGGACAATGGCCTTTACATCTTCAATGCTGGATCAACCATCTCCAAACAAGACCTCAGGACCTATTTCAACTCGATTTATGCTTCTCATGACAGTGAGATTATGTTATGGCATTATCGTTTAGGACATCCAAACTTAGTTATTTTAAAACAAAAATCCTTCATCATTTAGATGTGAATCTTGTGAATTAGCCAAACATCATCACTCGGTGTTTCCATTACAATCATATAAAAAATCAGCACCATTTACTTTGATACATAGTGATGTTTGGGGTCCCTCTAGGATAGTAACATTGTGGTGGTTTATCACATGATCATACTAGAATAATGTGGGTATTTCTTTTGAAAAATAAATCTGATGTTGGAGATGTGTTCATAAATTTTTATAATATGGTTCAAACACAGTTTAAAATTTTTCGTAGTGATAATGGGAAAGAATATTTCAATCAATTGCTAGGGAATTTTTTTTCTGGGAAGGAAATTGTTCATCAAAGTTCTTGTATTCACACTCCTCAACAAAATGGAGTGGCTGAAAGGAAAAATTAGCATCTCCTCGAAGTTGCAAGGGCTCTAAGTTTTCATACTAAAGTTCTAAAGTATCTTTGGGGTGATGCGATTCTAACAGCTACTTATTTAATAAATAGATTACCAACAAGGATACTGAACTCCGATAAAAACCTTTCAAATTTGTTTCCCTAACTCTCGGCTCTTCACGGATATTTCCCTAAAAAATTTTGGTAGCATTGTCCTCGTTCACAATCATGACCCAAGACGTTCTAAACTTGATCCAAAATCTTATAAATGCATCTTTGTTGGGTACCCTACA
>JBBUKS010000059.1:5449306-5465104 GCA_038050645.1 Hedychium gardnerianum | reverse complement strand
CTAAGCAAAGGAAAACCCTACGGGGAGGTAACCCGAGGTAATGTGAAATCTTAGAGGAGTGAACTCTAAGCAAAGGGAAACCCTACGGGGAGGTAACCATAAGTAATGTGAAATCTTAGAGGAGTGAACTCTAAGCAAAGAAAAATCCCTAGAGGGAGGTAACCATAGGTAATGAGAAGCCTTAGAGGAGTGAACTCTAAGCATGTATGACCGAAAGGTTTTCGATCGACCGTGTGTGGTCGACCAGACCAAGGATTTTGATAAACCAAAGTATAGGTTTGCTAACACTATTTTGCATTACTATTACTATTGTATTAACTTGGTGATGCAGGAAAGTCTAAGTGGATCAGACCGATTAGACACTTAGCAGAGAAAGTTCAAACAGGTCTGAAGGAGCAAATATTTGGTAAGTAAATTGAGGTAATTAAGCTCCTGGAGGGAGTGCAGTGAGATCCAACCGAAGAAATCAATGAAAGTTTCTAAGTTGAGATCAAGATAGTCCTAACTATCTATATTATTCATGCATAACTATATGATTCTAACTCTGTTTTGCATGATGATTATTAGTGTTATATTGTGCTAACTTTGTTTTGCAGAAAAATAAATTTTTTGTTTGACTGAGTGGTCGATTGACCAGGGAGATTGAGTGGTCGACTGAACAGGGAGGTTCAGTCAACCGACCAGAGCAAATGAGGATAGATAAGATCAAAGACAACAGAGAAGTAAACACATGGGTTCAGTCGACTGATAAAGTTTATCAGTCGACTAAACAAGATGATTTACGACGAGTGGATCTGGTCAAATCAAAGAAGGAAAGACGCGGGGTTCAGTCGACAGATAAGAGGTTCAGTCAATCGAAAGATTCAATCGATAGAACAAGTTTTCAATTGACCGAACGTAGCCTATAAATAAAGACCTCGGGGTCTGAGCCGATTATCTATCCATTCATTCATTCGATCTTCTACTGTGTTCACTCACTGCTAGTGCAAGCTGTTGCTACTATAACGCCGAAAGGCAATCCGACAATCTATGCTCCACCTCCATCTCTATTTGTCGGTATACGTTTATATTTTGCTTGCATTCATTCTGTAAGGGGATATTAGTGTTGTTACTATCCTCCTATATTCATTGTACAAGTTGCTTCTTCTCTGAAAGATTTTGGAGAGAAGAGCTATAATGATTATCCATCGGAAGCGGCCAAAGGTCGCGGGCCTTGGAGTAGAAGAGCTAAATAGTTTTTTTTTCTTCTCGTGATAATATCTATTATTACATCATAATCTTAAATTGACAACATGACGACAAAGAAGATACTCAAAAATCAAATATATAAAAATAATAATTCATGCAATATAGAAAAATAAAAATGAATGAACTTTAACAAGATTTGTAATTCATGTATTTATGTTTTCCAACTAATTAATTTCAAAAGTGATCAATTCGATCTCATAAAAAAAATTTATTAATCATCAAAATAAATTAAAAAAATATTCATGAAGATCCATTCAAGAAACTAACATTTTTAAGATTATCGTCTCAATTTCATTGAAAGAAAATCTCTATAATATATAGATACTCGATTAATCAATTAGAGAGTTTAACTATTATATCATTATCGTGGGAGCTTTAATAGAACTCCTTTCGTTACTATCGTTAAACATATCTGCTCATCCTATAATATTATTCAGACAACAAATATCATATTAAGTCTCTAAATATAGAGGACAAAGAAGAAGGGAGACTAGGCACATACGTACAAAGAGTAAGAACTAAGAAGAGAAGGGTATAAAATCAAATTATATAAGACAATCACAAATTTTATTATTTATGTTCTTTAGCATCATTGCATTGTTACTCTCTCTATTTATTCTTCTTCCATTCCCTTTTAATTAGTTTTATCCATTAAAACCATCTGTCTTTTAGTCGTGGTGGTGCATATGATGTCAAAGTGCCTTATCTCAAATAATAAGTACGAAAATATTTGTTATTTGAGGAGTTAGATTTGAGCCCTCTTAGCAGCATATTAATATTACTTGTGGTATCGTGTTCGAGTCCTCTTAGCAACAGAATGGTACTGTGTCTCTCCAAAAAATTCTTTCGGAAATTTCTGGAGTATGGGACGACTCTGCGGTGGGGCTAGTCACGTTAAAAAATTTACCGAATACAGTTTTCTCTCCCATACACTGGTCACTATTCGAGCTAGCTAGACTAGTCCTTGTGCTTTACCTCCTTCGTGTTGGTCCTGAGACGGGTTGACGGGGGCGCTGGGACGAACATTTTACTTTTTGCCACAATGGTGATGCATATGATTAATTAAATATTTAAAAATTGAATATGAGCTACGATGCACTATAAGAAAGGAGATAAATTATGAAGTATATTTGTCTAATACAATGACCCTTTATATTTTTAATGATGTATGTATCATTCGATAAAAAAATAAAATTCATCATTTTGATGACTCTTCTGATTATCTTATATTATTAAAAGAGAATAAATTAGAAAATTAATTTTTATTTAAATTTGATAAATTTTTTATATAGTGATTAACTCAAGGAGTTTAAGGTTTAGGCAGGAAGAAAGGGCAAAAAACCTCATTAAGTTTCACTTTTGCAAAAAAGTCTAAATATTTCTATGAATCACAAATAAGT
Source organism: Hedychium gardnerianum (assembly GCA_038050645.1). Lineage (NCBI taxonomy): Eukaryota > Viridiplantae > Streptophyta > Magnoliopsida > Zingiberales > Zingiberaceae > Hedychium > Hedychium gardnerianum. The sequence goes on along the minus strand of JBBUKS010000059.1, from coordinate 5,462,456 downwards.
CCTTTAAAATTTTCAATAATATAACATTAACCATCTATTATAATTGAAAATGCAACGGAAATACAAATAAAAATAAAATCAATTCTAGAATATTATTCAACATGATTTAGACCTCCATTCTACTTCACGGTCTATTATAATATGCTTAAATACCCATTACATTATTAAATCTGTTATTTGTTTAAAAAAAATTCATTTATCAATCTCAACCTATTATCATTTGCACCTATAATTTTTTTATCAATTTATTTATTTATTTACGCCTACTTGACAACACATATTTAAATAACATATATGTATTGATTGTAACTTAAATTCTTTATCAATCACATCAAAATAATTTAGCTACGTGGTCCATTGTGTTTTTTTTTGTTTGGTGGGCAAGTGATAGTATAATGATTTAGGTAATTAGGTTTAGAGGGATACATTTTATTAAAAAGATAGTTTAGCCATACTTTGATGATAAATTCAAAAGTGATAATTTTTTATGAATAAAGAAACCTTTTTAATTTTTATCCATTATAACAGTTTACCATCCCTACCACCAAGCTTTGAGGGTTGTTGACGGGAGATTAAGATGGTGAAAATAATAATTTATTTATATATATATATATATATATATATATTAAATTAGTATATTTTTATACTATTAGGAAATTATTTTTTTAATAATTTATATTTATTTTTTAAATTTACAGTTTATAAAAGTCTACCAAATTAAAAAATTTAATATAATTTAGACTTTCAATTGAAATATTTTTAATTTATTTAAATTTAAATATTTAAAATTTAAAATTGATTAATTTTAATCTGACGTCACGAAATCGAAGCCATCTGGATTATTATTGTTATTTAAAATTCTCTGAAAAAAAAATCAATTAATAGTCACTTCCGGTGGCTGTGGCAGTGACACCTCAAACTCCACCCACTACCTCAAGCCCCATCCCCCTCTCTCTCTCTCTCTCTCTCTCTGTCTCTCATGGCCGCAGCTCTCCCCAACTCCGTCAAACAACTCTCCGATTCCGGCGCCTTCTCCTCCCTCCATCTCCAATTCTACGCCTCTCGAGATCCCTCCGCCCCCTCCGACATCGACGCCACCCTCGAGCCTCAAATCCCGACCATCGACCTCTCCCTCCTCACCGGAGCAGGAGCAGCTCCCCACGAACGCGCTCGCATGGTCCGGCGGCTCGGCCAAGCCTGCCAAGACTGGGGCTTCTTCATGGCACGAACAAATGACACACTCTGTCGTCAATGAATCTCCGTAGCGTAGCGTAATTCACTCATGTATGCATCTTTAACCGGATATTATTTGCAGGTGGTGAATCATGGCGTGCCGGAGGGGCTGCGGCAGGCGATGCTGGAGGCGACCCAGCAGTTCTTCGACCTGGAGGAGGAGACCAAGGCGGAGTTCCGCGGCGAAACTGTCTTGGATCCCATCCGATACGGAACCAGCTTCAACCCCAAGGCGGAGGTCGACGTCCGGTATTGGAGAGACTACCTTAAGCTGGCCGTGCACCCGGAGTTCCATTCTCCGGCGAAGCCACTCTGTTTCAGGTGGTTCCGAAGCCATGCTGATTTCGATTACGGCACTGAAAACGATCCAATTTGGCAATTTTTTACTCCGTTTCAGTGATGTATTACGCGATTACGCGACTTGCACGAGGAGAGTGGTCATGGAGCTGCTCAAAGGCGTTTGGGAAAGCTTGGAGTTGGACGAGAACGACATGAACAGGGACTTGAAGCTCGAATCATGCTTCCAAGTCTTCGTCGCCAACTTGTACCCTCCCTGCCCACAGACGGAGCTCTTCGTCGGCCTTCCTCCGCACTCCGACCACGGTCTGTTCACGCTTCTCCACCAGAACGGCGTCGACGGCCTCGACGTCGAGCACGGCGGCAAGTGGGTCCACGTCAAACCCCTCCCCGGCTCCTTCCTCGTGAACGCCGGCGATCATATGCAGGTCGAACTATATACGTTCCTCCGTTTCTGTGATTAAAAGGAGCACTGATTAGTGTGAAAAGGTGCAGATTGTTACCAATGGGAGATACAAGAGCGCGCTGCACCGAGCCATGGCCAACGGCGAGAGCACGAGGGTGTCGGTGGTGACGGTGGTGGGGCCTTCCCTGGACACGGTGGTGGAGCCGGTGGCTGCTCTGGTTAGCTCGGAGAGGCCGGCCATGTACAGGGGATGGAGCTACAGACAGTTTCTGGAGTGCCAACAGGGGAATCAGCTCAAAGAGAAGACAGTGTTGGAACTACTGCGACTGTATGGATCATGAATATTTCATTTGACTTGAAGTAAAAAAAAAAAAATTAATTAAGACGATCGATTTGGTCCTATAAAAATATTTTATCGATCATTAGGATAAATCGAAAAGTGCTAATAGATGTCCATCTAAATAATCAATTTTTTTGAGATTCGAATCTTAAATCTCTTAATTATTTATCGAAGGATCTAATCATTGTATTATTATTCCGGAGATAGCTTACAGTAATAATAATGTTAAAGTAGAGCTCGGCACAATTCTACAATTGCCCGTGTGACCTAGCGATCCAGGTTCTAGTCATGAATAGTCTTTTATAAGACAGGTAAGATTGCATATAATCTTTTTTTGGGACTCCATATTGATGTAAATTTAGTGTATCAGACTATTTTTTTTTATAGTAATAATGTTTGGTTTACTTTAAGTCAAAATAAAATTTAAATTAATTATATTGTATTTATATAACATTAATTAACCATTAAATAAATTAACCCTTGATTGATTTACGTGAATAAAATTTAGTTGGTCTTTAGTGAGCCATTAAGTCTCTATTATTATAAAAGTGGAAATTTTCACAAAGGTTTTCTATACTACGCTAATATACCATTCAATCCACTTCATAACTTAAAATGAATGTTATGTCATATGATATTGTAACCATGTTCCTCTACAAAATTTGCAAAGTCCCAATGACCTTCTAGATCTATCCCTATAGATCCTTATACATAATATATAGATTGTTTCTCAAATTCTTCGTGGAGAATTTCTTCGAGCCAAGTCTTGAAAGATTGTAATATTAGCTAATTCGGGAGGTGAGCTATCTTCCCCATGATTCACCCATCCAATAAATTTGAAAGTGCGAGTGACAGTGTCACCTAACAATCGATTTTGTCCAAAAATTCAATCACAGTGGGCGCATTCCTTGCCTTCCTAGGAATCGAATTCTAATTATCAGATTGCTCACTGCGTGTCTTTACCCTGAAGGCTTCTTTAATCTATATATGAACCATGAAATCTTTGTAGCTAGTAAACCTTATTTACATGCTATAGATCCACAAAACTATTAGTCTCTATCATACACACATACTCTACTAGGTTTTTATTAAGAAAAATAGTCTTGACATTTATCCTTCGTCGAAACATCCAAACGAACACAATCATGTCTATAGGCGAAAAGATTTTGTCATAGTCATCCATATCGGTCTTCTTTAATTTGAAGACCAATCTCCATCCAATAAATTTAACTTCTTCATGAATGATCAATCACCCATCTAGAAAAGTTTGGCATTCCAAGTCCATTCAAGGTATGAAGCTTTTGAGCGGTCTGTGATAGATTTACAAAATTGATAAAGGTTGAATTTTGATAAAGTCGTGAAAATACTCTTTCACAAGAGATTTATTCGATACCAAATTTATTTCCTTCCAGTATAAGACAATTATAGGGAGCTTGATATATTTCAAAAAAATAAATAAATTGAGCGGGCATTGTCTATATTTGCTCTCTAATCTTATCTGCAAACCGACTCTTACAATTAGACATTCATGTGTGTTGCGTGAGCTTCTAGCTGACTCAATTATATCTCAATATGATCACACACGCTTTTTTTTTGTTTTCTATTTGTTTCATTTTATTTTCTATGTTTTAAATGTTGATTCTAATGTCATGAAATACAAAAAGAAGTTGTAAACACTTATAGCGATCTGCAACAGATCTTGATTCTTTTCTCTGTACTTGTTGTCGGAAGAATGATCACGAGATTGAACCGTCCTTCTAAGTTTCACAAATCAAATCCCTCACAAGTTCTTGATGTTCTCTTCTGTGATACAAAAATCAACCCCCTCTTACACTTGGACGAACTCCCTTTTAAGGAAAGGGAGAATAGTGGGACACCTCTATTTATACTTAATAAATAGAGATGATTGTTCATGTGAGTGGATCAATCTTAACTTGCCAACATGCTCATCGAGACTTTATTTAAATGTAACAATAACATATACATTGAATAAATCATGACATTTCACATTTATTATTGTCTTTACAATATGTTACATTCTATGAAGTTCCAAAGACTTCACATGTCTTTTAAATGACTCTTTAGTTAATGACTTAGTAAAAGGATCTGCAATCATAGTATGTATAGGGATGTACTCAAAAATAATCTTTTTTTATCAACAATATATCTTGTAAAATTATACTTAATCTCTATGTGTTTGTCTTTGTTGTGATATTTGGGATCCTTAGAAAAAGTTATAGTAGTTTGATTGTCACAGTACGCTGTCACAGGACTCTCACTGCTTTCAGCAATCTTAAGATGTTTTAGGAACCTTCTTAACCAAACAGCTTCTTGTACAACCGCTGTATAAGCCATATACTCAGCTTCCATTGTCGACAGAGCTATACAAGCATGTTTCTTGTTGTTCCATGATATGACGCCATCATTTAGCAAGAATGTATAACCAGATGTGGATTTTCTATTATCAAGGTCCCTTGCTTAATCTGCATCTGTGTAGCCCTTCAGGTTCATTTAGATCTTTGGAAACATAAATAATAATCTGTTGTCTCTTTAAGATATCTGAATATTCTCTTTATCACTTTCCAGTGTCTCGATCCTGGATTTGACCGAAAATGACTAACTAAGCCAACAGTATAGCTGATATCAGAATGTGTACACAACATAGTATAGTATATATTAAACTACCAATAATACTGACATATAATTTTTTCTTTATGTCAGCTATTTTCTCAGGAGTTTGAGGCATATACTTTTGCTTAAAACAATGTCTTTCGCTACATGTGTTTGTTCAATGTTGCAATCTGACATTTGAAGTGTTGCAGCATCTTAGTGATATAAGCTTCTTGAGACAAATCGAAGTCTTTTTGATCGATCTTTTATGATCTTTACTCCTAAGATGTACTCAACTTCTCCTATATCTATTATATCAAATTGTGATGAAAGTCATGATTTGACTTCTATTACAAATTTTATGTCACTTTTAGCTATTAGCATATCATCAACATATAATGATAAGATGACTAATTTTTCTTTTTTTTTTCTTAGGTAAACACAATGATCCTCATTGATCATTTCAAAATCATAAGATAAAATGACTTCATTAAATATTATGTTCCATTGTCTTGATGCTTGCTTTAACTCATATATAGACTTTTTAAGTCTACATACTTTATTCTCTTGGCTTTCAGCAATGTAACCTTCTGGCTGTGTCATATAGATTTCCTCGTCAAGATTACCATCAAGAAAAGCTATTTTTTTACATCCATCTAATATAATTCCAAGTCAAAATGTGTTACTATAACTAAGATAATAGGTATTAACACAAATTTCACAATAGGAAAAAATATCTCTTCAAAATTAATACCCTTTATTTGGGTATAGCCTTTTGCAACTAGACGATCTTTGTATCGATTAATCGATCCAGCTGCTTTCCTCTCAATTTTAAAAATCCACTTATTCCCAATAGCTCTTCGGCCCAGAAGAAGATTGTCTAAATTCCAAACTTGATTCTTTCTCATAGATTCTAATTCCTCATCCATTTCAATTTTTCATTTTTCTGTAACTAAGCATTTTGATGCTTACTCAACTATTTAAGGTTTCTCATCGTCAACTGGGAGAATCATCAATGTCTCATTCTCAATGTCAAACCTTCTCCGAGAAAGAATTTGACGACTAATTCTTCGTAGATTAGACTATTGAGAAATTACCTCATTCATCGACAAATCATTCCCACTAGGTTGACTAGATTCAGGCATATCTCATGATACATCGTCCATTGATAAATGAACATTATCCTTTTCCTCTATTGCAAATAAGGAATTGTCTTATCAACTTGATATTTGTTGGGAATTTAGTTTTGAGAAAAATAGCATCTCTCGACTATATTTTAGAGATAATTTCATCTTGTTGTTCACCAATGAAAATATAACTCTTAGAAGTATCAGAATACCTTACAAAAATATATTTCTTACTCCTGGGTCTTAAATTTCTATATTTGTGAGTCTTATCATGAACATAAGCAGCTGACTCCCAAGGTCTCAGATTACTTAAATCTAATTTTTTGTATGTCCAACGTTCATATGGAGTAGATATAGAAGATTTAGAAGACACTCAGTTAAGAATATAGGTTGCTGCTAATAATGCATCTCCCCAATAGAAAATTAACAAATTAGTTTGAGTCATCATAGACCTAACTATATCTAAAAGAGTTCAATTTCTTCTTACAACAACCCTATTTTGCTGTGGAGTTCTTGAGATTGTAAGTTATCTAATAATTCCTCTATGATTAGTGCGTAAGACTTTAACCTTACAATCCAATTGATTCTCTACTTCATTCAAATAACGATTGAAGCAATCTAATGCTTCAGATTTATGAGAAATCAAATATACATGACCAAAATATATGAAGTCATCTATAAATATAATGAAATAGGAACCTCCATGTCTAACCTTTATATTCATCAGATCACAAATATCCAAATGAATTAGTTGTAATGGTGATTCAACTCTAATAGTCTTATCAAATAGTTTCCTTGTTGCTTTTCCAGCAAGACAATGCTCATATATAGATAAGTTAACCTTAGCATGAGTGTCAAGCAGACCCTCTTTAGTTAATCCATTCATTCGTTCTTGTCTTATATGTCCTAATCTAGCATGCAAAACTTCATCATTTACATCAATATCGCTAGTGAGAGTAATGTTTGAAAAATAACTATTAATACCATAATTAATATCCGATTCTACATCAAGAATCATGAAATCATTCGTTATATAATCATATCCTATTAACATAGAGTTAACATGAAGTTCCACACATCGACTGTAAAAATTTATACAATATCTCAAATCAAGAAGATTTATAACAGAAACCAAATTCCATCAAATCTTAGGAGCATAAGGGACATCATGTAAAAACAAGATACGTCCACCACGAAGGTTAAGTTTGCAAGTGTTCCTTTGTCTTCAATCCTTGTATTATTTCCCACATATATTCATTTGTTGTCATCTGGTACCCGACGGTACTCCACAAATGTAGTTTGCTCACGAGCTACATGGTTTGTTGCTCCTGAATCTATAATCCACAAAAGATAAAAATCAGCTAAAAACACTGTATTAACAATATAATGCTCATGAATAGAAGATAAACATGGATTTACCTTTTTTTGCTTGGTACATTCCTGAGCAAAGTGACCATTCTTGCCACAGTTATAGCAAGTTAACTTGCTTTTAGGTTTCTGTCTATGCTTCTTCCCCATGAACTTTTTGTTTGGGCCCAACCTAGCAGCAACAGTTTTTACAGCTTCTTTCTTTCCCTTTTCCTTCTTGAACCATTTTATTTTATTTTTGAATCCGAATGTACTAACAAAATCATCAGCTACAAAATTTTATCCAGAAATCCTTACGGATTCTATTCTCTCCGCCTCCAGTTCAACATGACATGAGACATCAGTGAAAGTCTTGATACTTTCACTGTGAGTTAGATTATGTTTCATCGTCTCCCAAGAATCAGGAAGGGAAGAGATTTTTGCCTGAACTTGTTGTTCATCAGTCAACTCATGACCAACAACCTTTAACTCCCAAATCATATTGGGCATTTCCCTCATATGGGTCATGGTAACATTCAAATGCTTCTTACAGATGTCAAACTTAATTGTCAACTGACGAAGCTTCCTCAAGCTAACTCCACTTTACTTTCCTCTCAGGGCAACACAGACATCTTGGGCCGATAGAAATGACTCATACTCATAGACCAGGTCATCTATCATTGAATTAATCAATATATCCTTAGCAGTAGAGTCCTTTCTCTTCCATGTCTTATAGGCATCAATATCATGCTTATGCTGTGTTGTTGAACCATCAGCAGGTTCTTTCATAAACTGATTTACAGCATCTAGAACTTCTTATTCCTCAAGAACATATTAAATCTTAAGGTGTCAAATTTTATAGTTATCCTCATTTAATTTCTCTCTCTTATTGAGTTCAGCTATGATGTTCATAGTAGTCATAATCTATCATAAATAAATAAATTATTTAGTTATTTATTGTAATTCATATGTATGCAATTTATGATTGACTCGATATAAATTTGAATTGATTTACAAAATCAAGTGGTAACTGTGTTTCTACTCATCATTTGTATGATTCAATCTAACCAGCATTAATCAATTATATTATATACATCCTATCAAATGAACTAATCATTATATGATCTAATTATTTAAATGAATAAATCATTGAATGAGCTAATCATTTAAAATGAAATAAAATGAACTAATCATTAAATTAACATGCTATTAACACATAGTATCCAGCTCAAGCATACATTGATACAATTTGTAGTTAAAAAAAATGTTCATACTTAACGACAGTATAATAAACTATATAACTCTAATAAACTAGACAGACTATCACTACTCTCACTAAGACAAACACTAGTGTAGTAGTTAATATAATCTCTATCTTACTAGGCTCAACTAGAACAATCTCAAACAGATCGACTTCAGGATTTTCAATTGGATCCTCTATAGGATCTTCTTCTGGATCATTCTAATCCACATTGTGAAGTAACTCCATACACAACTGTGCATATGGGATGCGTCCTTCATAGCACCCACATACATGGTGTGCTACTTCATTGAGGCTTGTTAGCAATGATCTTACCAAGGCTCAAATCCTGTAATTGTCTAGGATTGAAAAATCTTACTGCTTGAGTTTCCAAAATAACATATTGAGTCTTTCAACATGTCCCTTGATTCCATAAGAAGGGTCATACACTATCTCCTAGATAACCTCCCTTAGCTCATTTCGTCATATATCATGATGAATCATAGTGTATATTATCCGTGATATATGAAATTAAAAATAATAAAATCAATATAAAACCGACAAATCAGTAATAAAACTGATTCATTTCAATTCAAGATATGTATAGAACCAATACACTAAGAACACAGAAGCAATGAATAGTTACAATTTTTTTTTCATAAATTTTCCTAACTCAAATGCAAATAATTTTCCCTCATTTAAATTTATTTTTCAAAAAAAAAATTAATTTAAAAAACCCTAAATAAGTAAGGAAAAATATTCTAAAAACAAAATCAAAATATTAATCTGAACCGACTTATGAACATAATCCAATCAACAAGTTTTAGTGACCCGAGTACCTTGAGCGCTTTATCTGCCCAAGTCCGATCAAAGCAGACTCCTAAGTCAAAGTCAATTTCGAGTAGATAATATGAATAGTTTATCTCGAGTCCATTTAATTAATCTTAGATTTATCAATCAGACTCAGATTCATTTGATTAAATTTATTAAATTTAATCTGATTCATTTTTCATTATAATAAATCTAATTCATTTAATTAAATTTGATACATTAAAATAAATCTGATTTATTTAATCAAATTTAACTTATTAAAATAAATTTAATTTATTTGATTAAATCTGGCCATTTTATTCAACATGCATTGCATTAATTGAAAGAAAATAATTGTTCCTGGGATAATAGTGCGATGCTTAAATTCTTCAATAAATAATCAAATGATTTAAGATTTGAATCTCAACTACGATGTATTATAAATCGACGAGAGAATGCAAACGGAGCAACCTCCATTGGTGATATTTTCGACAGCAAACGCATGCTTTTGAGGCGTGCAGTAGATTTCAACACAAATAGATTTTTGGGAGTTTCATGCTTTCAGAACTAAAACTGCTCTGATACCAATGTTACATTAATTTTAATGACATGAAATATAAAAAAAAGAAGTTGTAAACACTTACAATAATCTATAGCAGATCTTGATTCTTTTCTCTGCACTTATTGTCGAAAGAATGATCACGAGATTGAACCGTCCTTCTAAGTTCCACAAACCAAATCCTTCACAAGTTCTTGATGTTCTCTTCTATTTTATGAAAAATCAATTCCCTCTTACACTTGGACGAACTCCTTTTTAAGAAAAGGGAGCTTAGTGAGGTACGTGGACATCGGGCATCCACTACCAACATTAAATACCTCAACATTCATTCATTCCATGGCTGATTCTTTTAATGTTTTGGAATCCGACTCTACCCCACTCAACGACCTAAAGAGGATTCCCCAAGTTGTGACTAGAAGTCATACGCATCTAACACCTTATCTTCTACCATACGAGATGATTACAACCACAAGCAAGAACAAAATTATACAAGAAAAGAGACATTTATGTGGTACCAAGATTCAAAATCTAATGGCTGCGAGTCGGGTCTCGAATTTATTCTGGTAATCGATGAAATTTTTTTATGAGACTGAATTAGTTACCTTCAAAATTAGTCAGTTCGAAGAACTGAATACCTGGATTATAAAAAAAATTTAAATCTTGAGTCATATTGAAATTTTAATTTTTGATTAGAAAGATAATGTTTCAGTATTATGTTGATGTTTTGATATATGGTGTTAGTTATAGATTGAAGTTGAAGATGAAAGGAGATGAAACATAAAAAGGAGATATTATTTATAAGAAGCATGATTTTAAATCTTGTACTAGGCTAAGTAAAATGATTAAAATATATAATTTTGATAAATTAACAAAATGTAATACCATTCAGCACAAACAATATCTCCTTCTTTTATATTATTTCCTTTCTCCTTCGACTTCTAATTTGCACAATGTATTGAAGTGTTGATATAATATATCTTTTCAATCAAAGACAAAAAATATAACATGATTTGAGATTTTGAATTTTGTGGTTGAATGATATCAAGTTTCAATGATTTATTAGAATAGTGATATTCTCTTTATGTATGCACTTGGTCATATACAATATAATACTTTAAAAGTTGAATACCTTAGAGGATAATTTTTAAATGTACATAAATTATATTTCAAATTTACTCAATAAACAAATGAATTAAAAGAAAAATCATCTACTTCGTAATTAATCGTTCGAATACCTAGATTATTAAAAAAAAAAGAAAAAAATGCTTTGAAGGACAAAGTGAGTGAGAAATAGGAATAGGACTTTGGCTTTCTTTCTCAACTGCCTCTTGAAATATGCCAAGCAAAAGCAACTTAAAGCAACAAGAACAAAAAAGATTCGATCAAGAAACCAACATTTTTCATGGCCGCTTGCTTCCACATCCGGGAGGAATATTCTTATCTGCATTATTATTATCACGCGAACAAGGGAATAGGTTCTTCTCTCTCAACTAATATAATTTTTTTAATTAACATTAAATATTAATTTTTCGATCCAATTAATTTAAAAATAATTAATTTAATTTTATAAAAAAAATTCATCCGTCACTAAAATAAATCTCTAAAATTTACTTTTCATTAAAAAAATTCTCTAATAATATATCTGATCTATTATTAAAAAATCTAACCTCGACATTCTATCCCCGAACAAACTACTATAATTCTTAATAATATTTTATATAGACTACTTCGAAGTAATAATTGAAAAGGTTATTATTGACTTATCATGATTTTGAATTAAAAAATAATCTTTTATAATACAGTGGTCCGATCCTTCTTTAAATTCCGTATTATTATAAATTTCGTACATGGACCTGTCCTTTATTTCAAATTAAAAACTCTTGGAAAAACATATTTTGTCTTAAAAACACAATTAAATCCAAAGCTCGGACAAAGAATATTAAAGCCTTATTTTGTATTTTTGTAGTTGAAATTCTAAAATAATGAAAAATAAGGGGAAAAAAATTCATTATGTACAGATATATCAGCAAGCACCAAACCACTCTTGTAAGAAATTTATCGATCTACAGTAGAAGAATTATTATCATTATTTTTAACACACACAAAGAAAAAAAAAAGAAACAAGCGATAAGGACGGCAAATTATTTATACTACCAAGAATTTAAATTTACCGATCAGCAACAGAAGCATTAGTTAATTAATTAACTCGTCCTAGAGCGCGTAGGCGGCGGCGACGACGGCGGCGGCGGAGACCAATCCGGCGGCGCGGCGCGTGGTGGCAGCATTGGCGGTCGGAGGGGGAGGTGCCGTGGCCGGGGCAGGGGAATCGCCGCCGGTGGGGGTGGGGAAGGTAGGGGAGGGGGCTTCGGGTGCGGGCGTCGTCGGAACTGGGGACGGGGAGGTGGGGGCGGGTGCCGGGGTCACGGGCGCTGGGGCCGGGGTGGGCGGGGGGAGGGTGGGGGGTGGCGACGGCGCCGCAGTGGGAGGAGCAGGCGAGGGGGTGGGAGGTCTGATGGGAGCCGGGCCAGGGGCCTGCGCGGCAGAGACAGCGAACAGGATCGCCAGCGCCGCCGCGAGCAGGGAGAGGCGAACGCCGGAGAACTCCATGACGGCCGGCCTGGACGAGAGAGAAAGAGAGAGAGCGCTCCAGCTGCGACTGGAGAAAACACATGAGCAGAGGTAACTATATGAAGCTTAAAAAAAAAAAAAAAAAAAATTTAATCAGGTTGGGTGAGGTGATCGGTCCGGTCCTGCGAAAGTTTCTTATCGATTATCAGAGTAAATCGGAAAGCGCTAATAGAGACTCATCCAAATAGCCAATATTCTTAAGTCCGTTTTTTATTAGAGAGAAAATTTCCTGTAATATGTCGTAGTTGAGATTCAAATCTTAAATCTTTTGATTATTCATTGAAGGATCTAACTATCACACCATTGTCCCGGAGACAACTATATAAGGCTCCAAGCTCCAAAGGCAGAATACTTTATTCATTTATCTGTTTATTTATTAATTTCATATTCACATGAGCACCCCTCCTAAAATTACATATATCGTATGCTGTTTAACTACTTTTGACTTTTTAATCATTTCAATTTTTTAGTAGGTTGATTTCAAATTTAAACCACGAACTTAATCTGTTCAATAATTTTTATATTATCGTAATTATAATTTTATAATTATTAA
>JBBUKS010000059.1:5416082-5433060 GCA_038050645.1 Hedychium gardnerianum | reverse complement strand
ATGCAATTATCTGCAGGGAGCAACTCTGACATCAATTGACATATGTCATCGTAACATTTTTCTGAAAAATGATGTTCTGCTTTCATATTCAATAACCTTGCAGTAGTTGATAGTTGAGAATGACCAGAAGGAATGTATTCTCACACTTCTCTTTCACTAGCCTTTAACATTTCATATAGATGTTGATATTCACATGTTGGTACTTCATGTATATTGGAAGAATCACTTGCATTAATCGCATCGTGAATTATTGATTGCATTGCAATATCATTAGTTGATGATTCCCCAACAATAGTTGTGCGAGATGATGAACCACCAGAAGGTCCAATTGATTCATACAAATAAGGCTCTTTATGGCAGTGCCAGTTGTAGTAATTAGGCACAAAACTATTTTTATATATATGTAGTTTCACGGTATCCTCATCATGGAAGGCTTTATTTCTGCATTTGCAATGATTACATGGACATCATTCATACATTCAGGATGACTCTCAGCAAAGTTCACAAACTGTTCAACTTCAGCAATAAAATCATCTCTGATAAATCCATTTATAATCGATTATACATACAAGCTTTGTTCATATACATTGTTACCTAATGAGACAAAAATATGAAATATTATTAAACTTGTACAATTTCAATTAAGCATAAATAAAAAAAATATACATAATACTATAATATTATTAATAGCTTGCACTCATATTAAGCTTCATTTTGAAAATATATCTTCGTACAGTCTTTATATTACCCTTATTTAAATACTTTAAGTTAGATACCCAAGGTCTTTGTATCATATTAAACTTTAGGAATTTATATTTAATTACTTATAATCAAGTTGAAATTGTCTAAATATTATTTTAAGTATATGTTTAAGTTTCTATTTCTTCTAATGTGTATTTGATATAAGTTTAGGGTGATAATTCATACGTCTTAAGTCAAATAATAATACAAAGTATATGAATTGTTAAAACTATTAAATTTAGGATTAAAATTATAACATATTTTCTCACATATTGAACTTAATTTTTAGATTATAAGAAACGACGTATATCGTCGAATAATCATGACCTTTATCATTCAATAACCAAGAAATTATATCAACCTATATTATAAAAAACCTAAATTACAAGAACTCTATAATTAACATAAATGTAAATGTATCAACATTGAAATAACAAAATAATTATATTATATTATTGATCAAAATACTAAATTATTCTACATATAAATTAGCATAGAGGTGATACTGTTTAAAAAATTATACCTGAAGATGACCAATCGGTGATGAACGGACGGAGATGAGCAGACGGAGAGAACAAAAAATACAGTATACTACAAAATATATGTAAAAAATTTAATTATAATCAATCACAAATAAGGAGCAGGTGAGCTTGCGGTAAGTCGAGTTCGCGGCCGGGCCAAGCTGCTAGCCGCGACCAAGTGTCGACCGAGCAAGTTGTCAGCCACGAGTCGTGGCCACTAGTAGGTCGGCAGCAGGCTTGGCCACGAGTAGGTTGCCGGCCGCGATGTGCTCAGCCGCCAAGCGGTCGGCCGACCACAAGCAGACTGCCGGCAGCGACATACTCAGCTGCTAGGCGATCGGCCGACAAGGAGATGGTGGCTGAGCCTTAATTTTTTAACCGTGATTCCCGACAGAATCCCGATTCCCGACGGAATCCCGATTCCGTCGATGATTACCAAAGGAATCGGGATTCCTTCGGGAATTATTAACTGTTTGGATTATTTATTTATTTTTTCATTTTATCACCGATGGAATCACTATTCCGTCGGGAACCACTGACGGAATAGTGATTTCGTCGGTAATTATTTACTTTTTTTTTGCTATTTTCTTCTCTTGTTTTCATTTTTATCACCGACGGAATATAAATTCAGTCGATAAACTCTTTAGAAATACCGACGGAATCCATATTTTGTCGGAAGTACCGATTGAAAAAATATCATATTTTTATCCTATATTAACAGAATCGATATTTCGTCGGTATATACCGATGAAATAATATTTCGTCGATAATCCCATAGCTATTTTAGGATTTTCTTGTAGTGATTTACAAGGTGTGGAAAGCTCTACAAGTTCCTATACACTATTTTTAATTATAGAGAACACCTCATCCATCGTTATAGTTTTTAAATGTTTTTTATTGAACATTGACCATTGGTTTTATAGTTAATAGGATCAACAACTTATCAATGTCTTAAATCATGTTTATAAAGAAACTCAATATAATCATAAAGATTGTGAAACATATATGTCTATGGGGATCTCCTTTCTAATCCATCCAAAAAGAGTTGATGGTTAGAAGGACCAGCATCTAGTCTAGTACTTTGGAGGTTACTCAAGTGTTTGATTCAAATTTGAAGCGATAATATCAAATGAACAAAGACATACTGAGTATGGCTTAGATTGTGAATATGGAGAGTTAGAGGGAACATTAGCCACATCATCCTCTAAAAGACATTGTATTTGACTCAACAATCTTAATGTGAAAAGTAAAATAATATAGCATGTACCTTTTAGAATGAGGTAGCTAATCAATAAAATAATAAATAGTTGTTAAGATAAGTTTTTATCTCATTACGATATTTATATTGTAACTTCGAGGACAATTCCAAATTGAAAAAGATTAACATTTTATTAATCCACAACTCCAAAGGATTTTAGCAACAAATTATTAAAACTTAATTTATATATATATATAATTTGTTAATAACAATATTAGCCCGGATTTATTTAGATGTCATGATTTTTTAATCATATTTTTAAGTGAAAGATTTTACTTTTTTGTCCTATTTTATTTAGGACAAGTAGATACAGTGTTAGGATCATTGATGTTGCTAGAGGGAGGAGGTGAATAATGATTTACGATTTCGCATTCGTTCTTGATCGTTGTGCTCATCTACAATGTGTTAGTATGCAACAAAAAAAATTAAAAAAATACAAGGTAAAATACATGCACAACACACCAATTTAATATAGTTCGGAATCCTCGATTCCTACTCCATTGCCTACAATCCTACCGAAATCATCACTAGTTCTCTCCTTATCGATATCTTATGGAGGTCAAGAAACCTCTCATAACACCTGTTGTTATATAAGTAACACACACACACAAAAATATATATAAATGAATAATGTAAATGAAACAATTTACATGAAAGAAACTTTGTTTTGGGTGCTTTGTTATTGCTTTAAGATACCTTCTGAGGTTTAAAAATGCAAAATCACTATCCTCCAAAACTCTCAAGAATCGACTGTGAAAATCTCTTCAAACCCCTCCTTTTATAGCCTTTAGGTCAAAGTTAATTTTCATCTATCAATCGATTGTTCATCATCATCAGTCGATTACTCCATTGAAAACGACCATTACACCCGTAGAACATTTCTTACTAACTCTAATTTGACCATGAACAGTCAACTGGTACTGTTTATTAGTTGATTGATATTCAAATAGTTGAGTGCGACTCAAAAACCTTCTAATCGCTGCAACAGTGTCAATAATCGATTGTCCAACTCTACTGATTAGTATTGGTCAAGTTGATCAACCAATTTCCTAACTTTCTGTTTGCTACAGTAATAATAGTCGACTTCCAAACTCGATTGATCAACATCAATCGAGTTGATCAATCGATTTCCTAAATTTTTGTTTGCTATAGGAACAACAATTGACTGATCAATATCAGTAGAGTTGATCGACCAATTTTCTAACTTTCTATTTGCTATCGTAACAATCGATTGTCACTGTTTATTAATCGACTGTCACTATAGTAGAATGCTATTCACACTCGATTGATACCATTCACAATGCTGAAAACACTTTCCACAATGTTGAAAATACTATTCGCACCTAATTCACTTATGACAAAGGACCCTCATGTCTTCGGAACTTCTTCATACGATTAGTATTGGTTAACCCAAACTTACTAGGGCTTTATTTTTACTTAGTATCCGATTGACTTCAATCTACTAGGACGGTACCCTCCTAATATCCGATCAACCTTGATCTATCAGGACTTCATCATTGTCAAACATCCTATCCTTCTTAACCTATTTGAATTTCTCCCTTGTCAAGTGTCTATTCCTCTATGAAACACTTGGACTTCTCCACTCGCCAACTCCTTATTGTACATCCTATCGCCAAGTGTCCAATCAGCCATGATCTACTTGGACTTTTCTATTATCAAGTATATGATCAACATTGACCTACTTGACTTTTCACTCTAACATTTACATCCACATTAATTTTGGTCAACCAAACTAGAGATCGATTATACCGACAATCTCCCTTTTTAACAAACTTCTTTTATTTATCATCTTGCACTCATCAATAAATATATTGATCAAATATTAAAATATAACTCGAGTAAACTCAAATTTATCCACCGAGCTTGATGATAAATAATAGCATCGAAAATTATTGTTAAGGCATTATGGTTTGATGATAAATATATATGGTATTTATTTTTAGTTTTTACCCAAAAAGAGTGTTTTCAAATTATCTTTACCTAAGTTTTTTAAAATTTTTTTTTTACTCAAATGGCTCCTTTGTAAAATTTTAATTGAATGGCAAAAGAAAAAGACAAAGTAATAAAAAGTTTTTGGTTATTTAGAATCTCTAAAGTGAATTCTATAAATTAGATAATAAATTTTAATATTCAATCTATTAGCTACCAAAATGGAATTTACAAATAAGTTGACCAATAACCTTTTAAAAATATTATTGTTGAACTATATTATATTTTGTTTTATATATTTAGTGGATGTTGTAAGCCTCCAACCCTGTTAGACATTAAATCGTGGTCAAAATTAATTTTTTCTTCTTTGATATGTGATATAATAGGCATACTTAATATAATTATTAAGTTTATTTTAACACTTAATCAAATTTTAATTAAATCGAAATTGAGTGTTGAAAATATTATATAATTTTAAAAAATTGCATTGGGCCTTAAATAATTATAAAATGTATTACTTTTTTAATACTTAAAATTTTTAGAAAGGAGAGAATGAGAGGTAGAGATATTTTAGGAATAAGAAAAACTTAGCAGATAATTCATGAAAAAAACAAAGTAAAAAACAAAAATAAAAATAAAAATTTCTTTAGACGTTTTGTCCTTTCTTCTTTTTCGTATATTCCTCTAAAGTGGTAAATTTTTCCATATGATTTCCTTTTGCTCCATCAGTGTGCTTTCAAGATGCTTGAATACAGCAACTCCATTAAAGTTTTGTTTGGTTGGGAACTAGTAGATGAGCACTACCAACGGTTTTTATTCAATTAATCTGTTTGACATTTTTCATTACCTTTTTTGAATAAAATTTTCCATATTTGACTTATTATACAAGGTAATGGAGCCTATAGATATTTGCACATAAATCCGTAACAGTTCGGGGAAAAAATGGAAAGTGTCGTCTGAATATATTCCCAAAATATTTTTCTAAAGAAATTAAGGTAGATTATGCAAATCAAAGTGTTGTGTTCATGGTTGGAGCAAAGAAAAAAAACAACAAAATCAGTTGAGAAATCCACCACTCGGCTGGCAACACAGTTGACCCACCAAAGGAACAGTTATGATGAAGAGAAGGATGCGAGTGGAAGTCATGTTGTTCGCCACACGCGCGGCGGCAAACCTACCTGTTGACCACCCGATTTCCTCAACCATCTTCCATTTCCGCACCGTGATCTACCTGAGAAGAGAGAGCCGCAGTTCATGCAAAGATTTTGCCATTAATTACAATTCCAAGAAACTTGTTTCAGGTGCTTAATCCATTATTCAGCAGCTAGCTCCTGATTCTCCTCGAGTAAGAACACAGTAACGTTTGAATTCGAGGAGGGTTATGCACTGATAAAAGGGGATTGAGGTTGAATCCATAGTTGACTCGAGCACCAAAAGGGACCCCCCAAAAAAAAAAAAAAAAAAAAAATCTTTAGGCTAATGAAATCGAGCTGGCCAAAAGTGGGCAGCTATCTCCATCGGCCACAAAGAATTCAAGTCCCTGCTGCATCTTTCTTTCAAAGTAACTAGTGAAGTGGGAGGTGAAATGAGGAAGAGGAGAAAGTGATGGTGGCCGGTGGGTGGAGAGTAGAGAGTAAAGAGTAGAGATTAGATAATAGGCCCCTCTCTTCCTCTTTGTTCATCATGGGCAGACGCGCTCGCCGCGGAGTGGACCTTGCTCGTGCACACTTCTCACATCCCACCATCACAATTGCTCAAAGTGCGAGAGGGCAATGATGAGGACTAGCGACCTCGCCATTACTGCAACTTGAAGACATTCTTTTAGAATGTTGTTGTTGCTTCTCAGTCAGTTCTAGCTGCTTGTGAATATAATTCAGGCGAAGTCAAGACACTAAAATAGAATAGGAATTTTGCCTGCTCTTTAAGGGGACGTGTATATCTTAGCACCGAATCCACCAATTAATTTCGAGGAAATATGCAGTTAGATTACCTGAATCTAAAGGCCGCTCTGCCTCATCAAGAAGTACTAGTCTCATATGTACTAAGCCACCATTAATTTGCCACCAGACTATATATCGTGCAACTCATCCGATCAGGAATCAAGCTCACAAAAGTAAGCTAACTTTACAGTGTTATTAGGGGACAACTAAATCAGACGAAGATCGCGACCGGAGAAAATCGCATAAGCAAATATACACTAACAATTTAAGTGGTTTGGTTTCGGAGTCTGTCTACTTAGAGAAGAAATAGATAATTCACAATGATGGCCACGAGTGTAAAGATACAATACTTGAATGACAGTCCTAACCCCCAAAGATGTTTTTTTACATATTTTTTAAGTATTGGATTGTGTGTGGCCATTACAAGGGAGTTGAATAAGGGAATAAAAAAATCGAGTCAAATTATCAGAGGATGAAAATAATTATAATAGTAAGTGTGGTTAAAGTTAAAAATCCTTGCAGCAACTTTAGTATAATGAACACTTACAATAAAACCAAATGTAAATAGTAAAGAAAAATACACTCCGATCGAGCAAGCTCCTACCTATACACTCGATCTAACACGCTATTGATCTAGTCCCAGGATCGCAACCGCCCAAGCTAACCCCACTATCGTATGAATCCCCTAGAGCATGTTAAACTAAATATGTAGATAGGACTCTTAGAGGAAGGCTTATTAGAGAAAGTATGATCGTACATGTGTTATTCCCACTTTGTTTTATATTTTTAGTTTTTTTATTCCCACTTTGTTGTTCCTAAGAAGGATGGTTGTGGGAGAATTGCATAGATAGTCTTGTCATTATATTAACAAGATCACAACTAAGTATAGGTTTTCCATACCGAGATTTGACAATATTTTTAACTTGATGATCGGAACATGTTGTTTCTCTAAGATTGACTTGCATAGTGGATATCACCAAATTAGAATTAGGGTTGACATGAATGGAAAACTGCATTTAAAACATAAGATAGATTGTATGAGTAGTTAGTCATGCCCTTTAGATTTTCAAATGCTCCTAATACTTTCATGAGGTTGATGAACCAAATCTTTAAAAAATTTATAGGAAAATTTTTGTAGTCTATTTTGATGACATTTATATGTGACCACCTAAAGCACAATGGTCTCGTCCTAGAGACTCTTGGAAAGGAAAGATTGTTTATCAAACTAAAGAAATGTTTCTTTCTACATCCCCAAGTTCTCTTTCTTGGGTTTATTATTTTTGCAGAAGGTATTTCAACAAATCCAAGAATGGCCTAAGCCGCGTACACTTTTAGAGGCTCAAAGCTTTTGTGGCTTTGCAACTTTTTATCGTCACTTTATTAAGGATGTTAGTACCATCATGTTCCCCATAATGAATTGCCTAAAAAAGAGGAGAATTTCAATGGAATAAATTCACCTCAGTTGCCTTTAGAGAGATAAAAGAAAGAATGACTAGGGTTCCTATTCTTTGACATCCTGACATGTTCAAGCCATTTGAGGTATCTGGTGACGCGTTAGGAGTAGGTATAGGGGGGACATTGAGCCAAGCAGGTCACCCAATTGCATTGTTTAGAGAAAAACTTAACAAGATTTGACAATGTTATTAACAAAGAGTTTTATGCTATTTGTGGCAAAAGGCGAAACGCTCGCCTCCAGCGCCCCCGTCAACCCGTCCCAGGACCAACATGGAGGAGGTATTTTATGCTATTATTCAAGCCCTAAGAGTTTTATGTTGTTATTCAAGCCCCAAGACATTGACACTATTAACTACTACCTCATGAATTTATTCTCCATTTAGACTATAAAACACTGAGTTTTATTCAATTATAGAAGAAATTAAGTGCTAAACATGCTAGGTGGGTTGAGTTTTTATAGGAGTATACTTTTGTCTTAAAACATCATTATGGTGTAAACAATAAACCAGCTGATGCTCTAAGTCATGTTTTTGCCACATTACACGCCACGAATATGACTGTAGTAAGATTTGATCGACTCAAAGATGAATATGTCACTTGTCTTGACTTTAGGAAAACATTTCAAGACATTCAAAATGTGAACCGTCATGATTTGATAGATTTTGTGATCTGAGACGGTTAAGAGTACATATTTATGCATTCTTAGGACTTTACTTAGGTTGGAAACTTCATGTAGGTGACTTAGCTAGATACTTTGGAAAAGACAAGACTATTGCCCTTTTGTTAGATGGATTTTATTGGCCTTTATTGCGACAAGATGTTGCACACATCGTGTCACAATGTCGTACATGCCAAACGATAAAGGCAACTAAACAAAAACAAGATTGTACACCCCACTACTTATACCTCATGAACGTTGGAAAGACATTAGCATGAACTTTGTTATTGGATTGCCTCGGACTAACTGAAGTCACGATTCGATCTTACTAGTAGTAGATCAATTTTCAAAAATGACACATTTTAATCCATGCAATAAAACAAATAGCTAAATTATTCTTTAGGGAGATAAATCGTCTGTATGAGTTACCTACATCTATAATGTTCAATAGAGATGTGAAATTTGTTAGCTTTTTTTTTGGAAAAATATCATGAAAATTATTTGGGACACAACTTAAATTTCTTCCGCCTTTCATCCACAGATTGATGACCAGATCGAGATTGTTAATTGCAGTTTGGGAAAATTGTTAAGATATATAGTGGATGAAAAATTGATATTTGAGACTCAATCTTGCCACTTGTAGAATTTTCTTACAACAATTTAGTAAACTAATATATTGTTTATAGTCCATTAGAAATCATGTATGAGTCAAAAGCTCATCAACTTATAGACCTGATTCCCTTACCTACCACTTCTCATTCTTTGGAGTCAACTAAGAGTTTTACTGAATGCATTAGAGAGATTCATGCCGATGTCAAGAAAAAATCACATTAAGGAATGAAACTTATAAATACAAGCTAATGCACATCATATGTTTAAGGAGTACATTGTAGGAGACTATGTGCTTGTCCACATTTGTCCAGAATATTTTCCTAAAAACTCCTTCAAAAAACTTTATGCTCACTCCTCTAGTCCATTTCAAATTGTGAGAAAAAATGAGACTAATGCTTATGTTGTTGACTTGCTTGCTAATTTTAACATCAGTCTAATTTCTAATATTGAGGACTTACTTCCATATAGAGGGACATTTGAACCTTTGTCTTTGTCTATTGATTTGCCTATAGGTCGCATACTAATGGTGTCAGTTCCATACTTCCATATGTGACACAACCTTCTCATTAGATTGAGAGTATCTTGGATCATCAAACATTGATATCTCTGGAGGAAAGTACTCATAAATATCTAGTTCATTGGTAAGGACTTTCCAAAATTGATGATACTTAGATCACTAAGAGAGCTCTCTTGAGTTTCTAAAAGAAATGGAGCAACAATCATCTGATTCAATTAGAGAGACACGACCACCTCAAGCCAATGTGTGACACTGACGAATTTGATTCCTATGCTCCATCTCTCCACTCGACGGAGTTGAGTTCTTTTTGCTAAGGAAGAATAATGCAAAGAAGGAAATAAATCATCATAACAGACAACACTTGAAGAAAAAGAAATTAAAGATAATTCCAAATTAGAACTTTAGCAATAAAAGAAAACAAATTGAAGAATAAAGTGATTGCAATAATTAGAAATTTTATTTATTTATTATTTGGCAACTAGTATTTTCTATTTAGGTAATAAATAGGAAATTAATTATAATCCCTACTAAATTATTATTATTATTCCTTATTTAGCATGTTTTTTATATTTATTATTGAGTCAAGTCTATAGGAGTATAGAGTCCTATAGTTTAATCATCTTGAATTAATTGAATTTCCTCTTTTCTTCTCTATGTGAGGGTTTACCTCTCTTGGTGAGGATCGTGTTGTGTTCACCCATTGTGCTACATAAAGTTATATTGCAAAATGATTTAATTTTCAACTTCACATTACAAGACTATTTAATTCATTAACTAGATACACATACATGAATTACAAGATTCACGTATCTCTTGGATCACGTACATCAACCATTTAATCCCCCCCCCCCCTCCTAAACTTGAATCTTCCTGACTCCAAGCATGAACCTCCGTGTATGAAAATAGGATTCTTTCTAAAAATATTAGCAACATGATGTATAGTCTACACATACTCCGACTCAACCTTTTTTTTTACAATGTATTTTCGAATAAAATGATATCTTGTGTCAATATACTTGCTACGTTCATGAAACATAGAATTCTTTGCTAAATTTTGAGCTAACTTATTATCAATCATGATCTTTGTAGCATCTTCTTGCTCCAAATGAAGTTCCTTTAACAATCTTTGCAACCATATAGCATGATGATTCACAACTAGACAATGTCACGATAGCTTGCTTTTTTTAATTCTATGAAATTACATTATTTCCCAAAAAGAATTCCAAACTAGTTGTGTTTTTTTTCTATCATCAAGGTCTCTCGTAAAATAGCTATGACAAAAGTCCGTTAACTTATAGTCGCTAGAGAATGAATAAAGAATATCATAATCAAGAGTGTCTTTAATATAATGAAGTATCCTCTTAGCTACTAACATGTGAAACACAATTGGATTCTCCATAAATCAACCCACAACTTAATTGCAAATAAAATATCGGGTTTTGTATAAGTCAAGTATCTTAAACTCAAATAAAACTTTTGAAGGGAGATGAATCAATATTCTCTTCACCTTTTTTCACTTTGGATAGTTGTGCTTCAAATTACATAGAGGTATTAACTGGTTTGCAATTGAGCATGTTGAATTTCTTGAGCATCTCTTTCACATATCTTTCTTATAAAATGAAAATTACATCCTCCATTTGCTTTACTAGGATTTCAAGAAATAAGTCATGAATTCCATGTCACTCATCACAAAATCACAACCCATAGCCATCTTGAATTCTTTAAATTTTTTTGATTATTTTATGTAAAAATGAGATAATCCACATAAATGCAAACTAGCAAGAAATTCCAATCTTCCACTTTCACATAGAGTGCATACTCATGTGTGTATCTTAAAAAATCATTTTTTTTCAAATACCTATCAAGTCAGTTGTTTCAAGCTCTTGATGCTTGTTTAAGCTCGTAAAGTGTCTTCTTTAGCTTCAATACTTTATATTCATACCCCTTAATTAAATATCCAATAGGTTGTTTATTATAGACATCCTAATTAAGAAAGCCATTAAGAAAGGTAAATTTAACATCCAATTGATAAATCTTTCAATGATTTTTATAGCTAGAGATATCAACAAGCGAATTGTCTCTGATTGAGCTACCAAAGCAAATCCTCATCATAATCAATGTCTTATTTATGCTTGTAGCCTTTAGTAACAAGTCATGCTTTACCTTTCTACATCTCGATTGACATTTCTCTTTGTTTTGTACACTCATATGACTCCAATAATCTTATGGTCTTTTGGAAGAGATACTACACTACAAAATAAATTGCGTTTAGCAACGGAAATATCCGTCACAAATTAGCCTTAGCGACGAAATTACGACCAAATAATTTTGTTGCTTTAAAGTGGGTCGCTGATAGGGGTTAGTGATGGAATTAATGTTCCATCGCTAGTTAGTGACGGAATTATACTCCGTCGTTAAAAAATTTGTGATGGAAATATAATTTCATCGCTAATTGTTGGCTTTAAACTCGTTTGTTCGGAATGATGTTTAGCGACTGAATTTTCAATTTCGTCGCTAAATATCATAATGATATTAACGATGAAATTTTTATTTTCGTCGCTAATTAGCGACTGAATTTTCAATTCCGTCGCTAAATATCAAAATGATATTAGTGAAAGAATTGCAATATCCGTCGCTAATTTGCAGATTTCTTCAAAAGTTCAATTTTAAATATTGAATTATCCTATTTACATATTACATCCAATCCTATCCATTCAAACATTACATCAAATTCAATCCATACAAACATTACATCCAATTCAATCCATACAAACATTACATCCAATCCAATCCATACAAACATTACATTACATCCAATCCATACAATTAAATCCAATCCAATCCATACACTTAAATCAAATCTACATATGTCCAAATAACAATCAAATCCACATATAAACATAAATAAAATCCAATCCCATACATATAAAATCCTACACATGTCCAAAAATCCAAATACATAAATATCAAACACATGTCCAAAATGCATGCAATATAAATCCAAATATAATCCAATAAACTATCAAATTCTGTATAAAATAAAATTTGTTAGATTAAAAAATTATGCGAGAAAGTAAATGAGCACTAAAAAGTAAATGTTTAACTAATTTTACATGTCAAAAAAATATACTTAGATCATATTTTGGATGGTGGTGATGAATTGTTCATGAGAAAATGTAGTACAATTAGAGGTGAGCAGATTATAATATCAAAATAGAATAAATATATTTTGCATGTTTTATAAGTGATAAACAAAAAAAGTTAAGTTATAGTTGTACAAACCTAATTAGAGTCTTGTGGGTCTTGAGTCTCCTGTGACTCAAAACGATGTTGTTGTGATGCGGTAAATTGAGCAATGACTGCTCGCATTTCTCGCCTCCCGATCAGTCATCCTCTGCTCTATTGTTGTCAGTTGATCCCTCAGTTCTTGATTTTCAGTTCTTAATGACTGGACCTTAGTGGAAGAAGAACTAGGACTGAGCAGTTGATCATATGTCACTTTAGCCTGGGAGTCAAGGCCGTAGAGGGAGGAGTTCTTTGTCCTTTCACCGACAACATCATAATATATGTCATTTATCGTATTGGTGGATAGAGGTTGTGACTCTCCTCCCTCTACTAGTGGCTGAGATGCCTGGGCAACTCTATTAGTCATTTTCTCTTATGTGAAGAAAAGTATATGATTAATATCTTCTAAATAATTACTAAAACTAATCAATGTTAATAGTTTTATGTAATATCGTATACACAATTACCAAAACTGTACTCACTATACAGTCTTTGTAAAGTCTTATTTGTAATAGTCATGTACTATCTTCCATGTTCTAACCAAAGACAATGATCTCTAACATTAACATAGATGTAATGCACCAACACTAATATAACAAAATGAATATATCATGTTATAGATCAAAATAATAAATTAATCTACGGTACCACAACATATAAATTCAACCATGGAAAATAGAGTATAGGTATTGTTTAATAAATTACCTAAAGATGAGCAACCAGAGAAGAGCAGAAAATACAATATACTACAACATATAAAAAAATTAGCTAAAATCAATCACAAACAATCACAACATACAATCTCCGAAGATGAGCAGCCAGAGAGGAGCAGCCGGAGAGGAGCATAAAATATAATATACTACAACATATAAAAAAATTAGCTAAAATCAACCATAAACAATCACAACGTACAATCTCCGAAGATGAGTAGCCGGAGAGTAGCTTGAGCTCGGGCATCCGTGAGCTCGCGGTCAGCCAAACTTACGACTGGGCAAGGCTCATAGTCGACTAAGACTCGCGACCGACCAAGACTCGCTAATGGCCAAGTTCGTGGCCGACCAAGCTGCCGGCGAAGCTCACTACTGGCCAAACTCACGGCCGACCAAGGCTCACTGTCGGCCAACACTCGCGGCCGGCCAAGACTCGCGGCCGACCAAGACTCGTGGTCGGCCAAGACTTGCGAACGACCAAGTTCACGGTCGGCCAAGCTCGCGACCGACCAAGCTGCCGGCCAAGCTCGCGGCCGACCAAGCTCATGGACAGGTAGCCGAAGAGAGAGAGAATGGCAGAGAGAGGAAATGTCAAAGTTTCATCCTAATATCAGCGACGAAATTTATTTTTCGTCTATAATTTTGTCACTATTCTCGGTAGCAAAATAAAAATTAGGGCTCAAACCTAATTTTTTTATCTCGATACTAGCGACGAAATAATTCCATCGCTACTCCGTTGACTGATAGCATCAATCGATTGATGTCAAACACCAATCGACCGACCCCATTAGTCGAGCACAACACGCGAGTCTCACTAGCTTCTGCACTCTTCAAATAGACATCAGTTGATTGATGTACATTCCCATTCGACTGATTCCATCAGACAAGCACAACTCACGAGTCTCACTCTCTTCTGTACTCTTCAAAGATACATCAATCGATTGATGTAAATACTCAGTCGACTGATCATATCAGTCGAGCACAACACGCGAGTCCCACTCACTTTTGGATCTTTCAAATTGACATCAGTCGATTGATCTAAACCACCAGACGACTGATTCGTTGCACTCTGTCTTTATCAAGAGGCTAAAAGAAATTTTGTAAGATAATATAGCGACGGAATTTTCATTCGGTTGCAAATTACTGATGGAATTTGAATTTTGTCTCTAATCTTGCGACGTAATTTGAATTTCATCGCCATTCAACGATGGAAAAAAATTTCCATCCTAATTAGAGACGGAAATAAAATTTCATCACTAATTAGCGATGAAATTCAAATTCTGTCACAAATTTTGTCGTTATTCTCATATTTTCTTGTATTGCTATTTGCCAAGTATAACTCTTCACAATGGCTTGAATTTCTTCGTTCATGGCTCATCTCCATTTTTCATCCTCTTTTCCTTTTCAAAGCTCAAAGGTTTAACATCTTCAAGTAAACAAAACAAGCTTATTTCATCAATAACATGAGTTTCATTATAAATATCATTAAGACTTCAATATTTAGAGTCTTTCCTCTTGAAGATAATCCTAGTGTAAGTGATAACCCGGGTGAATGTGGAGTTGTTGGTGAAGTAGATTCCTCTTGAGTTTCTTGTTCCTGATCAAAGTAAGGAAGAAAATCATACGACCCTTCTTCCTTAGAGCTCCAATCTCATGATGCATCTTCATCAAATTCTACGTCTCTTCTAATTACAACTCTTCCTTTATGTGGATTGTCGAATTTATACCCCGTGGAATTTTCTTTATATCTAATGAAAATAAATTTCTGACTTCAATCATCTAAGTTTGATCTTTCTTGTTCTGGGACATGTTCAAATGTAATGGATCCAAATGCTCATCAATGTAACACAATTGGTTTTCATCAATTCCATGCTTCATGAGGTGTTATATTCTTCTAGCTTTTTGTTGGAGTTTGATTTGAAAGATACATAATACATGTCATAGCTTCAACCCAAAGTTCTTTAGGCATGTCTTTGGACTTTAACATGTTCCTCACTGTATTGAGTATTATCCTATTCTTTCTTTTGGCAACTATGTTTTGCTGGGATGATCTAGGGACTATCAAGAATGACGTATCCCATGCAACTCACAAAAATTATTAAATTCATTAGATGTAAATTCATGACCTCTATCAGCTCTTAATGTTTGAATTTTATATTTATTTTCTTTTTCAACAAGAGCTTTAAACTTTTTGAATGCATCAAATACCTCAGATTTTTATTTTAAAAAATAAACCTATGTCTTTCTATTGAAATCATTAATTAAAAGCACAAAATAATAACTTTTACCTAGAAATTCAATCTTGATAGGACCACAAACATTAGGATGGATGAGTTGGAGTGGTTTGGTTGCTTTTGAAATGTATTGTTTTGGAAAGCTCTTTCTTGGATGCTTGCCAAGTAACCACGCTTCACATAATTGATTGAGGTGATCAATCTTTGGAATCACTTTCACCATCTTATGATCTCCCAAATCTTTGAGTCTGTCAAAATTCAAATGGCCAAACCTTATATGCCAAATCCATGATGGATCATGGATACAAGTCCTCAAGAACATAGGTCTATAATTCTTTAAATCTAATAAGATTTGAATCTTGATCTCATAGTCATAGACCAATATGGTTAAAATCTTGACTTAGTCATAGACACCTTATCAATAAGGTTAAAATCTTGACTTAGCCATAGACACCTTAGCAATAAGATTAGAATATTGATCTCACAGTCTAAACATACAATCTTTCATATGAATCTTGCAATTTCTTTCCAAAAATTGACCAATACTCAAAATATTGCTAGTCAATTTTGGAACATAATAAACATCACAAAGGACTTTATGACTACCATTCTTTGTTTCAAGAAGAATCATCTATTTTCTTTCAATTTTCACCTTTGTGTTGTTTACAAAGCTTACAAAGCCTTTCTTATTTTTGTTGGTGCAATTATCTCCGAGTCAAGGGTTGACCATGTTGACCAAGCTAGGGATGGCTCGAGATTGAGTTTAGATGTTTGATCCATATGTTAAGTGAAGTCAAGTAGGTCAAGGGTTGACCAGAGACTTAAAAATAACTAAAGTCCTAATGGGACTAGGCAAGGGAAAGTTATAACTAAAGGTTAGGCAAATGAAAATTTCTAACTGAGGTTAGAAAAATGGAAGATCTAGTTGGGAACTAGCCAGTGAAAGTCCTAGTGGGACTAGGTAAAGAAAAGTTCTGGTTGGAAACCAGGCAAACCTAGTTGGAAACTAGGTGAAGTCCAAGATGGGTTAGCTGGGAGCTAAACACTTGGCACAAGGTGAAGTCCTAGTGGGATTAGGCAAACATAGTTGGGACTGC
>JBBUKS010000059.1:5401430-5412218 GCA_038050645.1 Hedychium gardnerianum | reverse complement strand
TGGAAGTTAGACCCCCCCCCCCCCCCCCCGAGTTTGGTGCAGTGGTAAAGGCGTTATGGAGATAAATCGAGGATCGCAGTTCGATCCTCTGTTGGGACATGTGTCGGTGTTAAATTTAGTGGAAAAGCAACCGTGGGGCCGAAGGTACACATGGACAAAAACAGTCCACGAGTTTGTCTTCATGAGCAGAGTACTTAATTGGACATTGGAACGGTCTTACAAGAACGATGAAGACTACAGAGGTTGGCTGCAAGTGCATTTGCTGAGGCACTTATAGGATTTACCTTTGGGGGCAGTGGAAAATTTTCCTTAAATAGGATCGGTCACCTCCAAGATTAGTCGAATCGTAAGAATATAAAAAAAAACTCTTAGGGTATGTTTGGTTCAAGTAATTATATGCGATTATAGGTAATCACATAACTAAAGTTACGAGAAATAAAATATAATCTAATATTATTTGATTCAATCATAAAAAAATACTATAATCTAATTTGATATTTACTATATTACCCTTAGTTCAATTATTGCCGCCCTCACTTCCATCGTCGCCCTTCGCTTGTCGATCTGCGCTTCGCTGTTGCCTTGTGGCATGCTCCATTCCTACTGGCTCCTTCCTAAAACAAAAGGACATCGCCAGTCTCAAACTCGAAGAAAAAAGAAAAGATTTTGCTGATCTTAAAAAACCATCTACTCGCGGATTTTAACTTTGTTGGAAGAAGATAAGAATGGAATTCACATTGCGACTCATAATGAAAGTGACAAGATGAGTTTGTTAGTTCTTTGAAAATCCTAAGCCGCATGAATTCTAGATATTCGAAATAAGAATTCAATTAGAAAAAAAAAAGAACATGAGCATGGATCTAGTTTTATCAATTAAACATGACATAATAACATAATGAATACATAAACCGAAAGCGACAAAGAACCAAATTATAGAGCCATAGTCTTTGTTTTTAGCGTCATCCAAAGAGATCCCCTGAGGAATAAGAAGAAGCGGAAGCAAATAGGAAGATCTTCCAAGGGGCTTAGGGTTGACGGCGTTGAATTCTCTTGGTCTAATGGGGAACCAAGAGATGTCTCAAGATGTTGCCCTAAACCCTTGGGGACCTCTCCTTATATAAGCAACCAATCCGTTATCAGCCCATAGATGATAACGGATTAGGCTAAAGGGTTCTACACATATAGGGTCCACATCCAATAACCCGAAATCCAATAACTTAAGTTAGATCACTTAATGGATTTTGGTATCTCAAGTCTTTAAATCGCATGTAAGCCCACCTTAAGGGATAATTAAATCCAACAATAAGAAGTCCGAGGATCAAATTCTTAGTGGCTTGAAGTCCTAGGAGCTTAAGGAGATCAGATGCTAGACAAATTGATAAAGTCCAAGAGGTGAGGAGTGTCTAGGCATGAAACACATGGAAACGAGAAGGCTTCTTAGCATGACATCGTTCAGAGACATGGAGAGCCTCTTGGCACAAAGGTAAGCTCCTATGAGCAGAGTTGAGTGCACTTATACTTACGTATGATTGAGACAAGACTTAGGAGCCGACTCAACATTAGTAGTCAGAGTCATAAGAATAGTTGACTAGTACATGAGTCAACTAGGTAGTTGACTTAGGGTTGAATAATAAATAAAATATTTATATTCAAGTGTTAGTCGACTAATACTTTAGTTGGTCAATTGATACTTCAGATTAGTTGACTTCCCAAACCACAAACTCAAATCACAAACAAAATGAGGTATTTTATTCAAAGGTTAATTGACTAAGTAGTTGATTGATATTGGGGTTAGTCGACTAGTGCCTAAGATCAATTGTAATGCTAAGCAGGATAGCGATTATCCTGTGGGTTGTATTGAAACTGTTAATTCGACTGCGGATGTCGAAAATAATCTTTTAAAATCTGTTGATTCGAAAGAATACCAATAAATGACACTGTCGAAAAATATTATTAATATAAAAAAATATTTTGCATCAACTCAAATAATTATTTATATAGACTTCAAACCCTAAGACACAAAGAAAGAAAAGAAATCCTAAAATAAAAAAAATTCTTAACAGACTCAAAATCTCAAAAATTCTAAACAAACTCAAAATCTAAAAATACAAAAGACGAAAATTATCAAAAATATCCTAAATACAAAAAATACCCTAAATACTAAAAATATTTTAAATACCAAAAAACTTAAAAATTTCAAAAAATAGTATGAAAGATATTCGGATCCACCTGCATCAAATTGACTCACCACCTAAGAGATATGAACATAATGTTTCTATTCGAGAGCTAATTGATTGATTAATCGACTAGGTTCAAGTTACTCAACTATGACCATTCTTATGGTCAAGTATTTGCCTAAGTCTAAAGCTACCCTAACCCAATTTATAAGTCTCAAAACTCTCATAACTCACTTAAGATTTAAGAGTTTATCTTTGTATTTTAACTTTCACTCATGAAGTCATATATTTCTTGGATGCATCAAATCCTTGACTCATTCCATGTGTCATTCTTTACTCTTTACTCACGTAATTCGCTTCCTTTTACTTGTCAATGCTGACATTTTTATACTCCTTGTCATGCGATCCCTCATATGTTTCATAACATTCTTTTCTAATCTCCGGTAGACCTTGAGTCATTAAGCCAATCACCAACCTTAGTTGCATCAAGTCAAGCTCACAAGTTCTATGTGTTCTACCAAATCTTTGTATGATTTCACACACATTAGATACACATGTAAACCTAACTTACCCTTCACCTAATATATCAAAACCTATAATTGAATTCGATCCCTTGGGGCATGATTCTACGAATACCTTACATGTAAAAAACAAAATTTACAATTAGGCCCATTTATGGTGTTAATAGACTTATCCTTAAGCGATGCAACCACAACCCCTACCTCCCATCTCCTCCAACATGTCTTCACTTGTCATCTACATCCATTGCCCATTGCTATGACTCAGGCATAGTGTGCCTCTCATGAATCACTACAATCTCCACCTCCATCTTTTTTTTATAATCCATATGTTTGGACCTTTAGTTAGTTAGTTCTGGAGGTGGACAGTCCGACTCCACAGACCTAGGCCACCACCTCTTATCTCATATTTTCTTGTCATTGTTTTAAAATTTGGAAGAACAATAAATTAAGTATATATGTAATTTATCATAATATGCAAATTAATACCTATCTAATTAGATGAGTATTAGATTAGCTAAAAATTCATATAAAATTCTAAAAAGTAATATTTGTATGGTCTTATAACTAATGACTATTTGAATCGCCCGTAAATATACAAATGAATAAGTAAATTCTTTACAATGATAAATTTTTTATATTGGTTAAATTAAATAACAAATTAATTATATAATATTCAACTATTAATGAAATAAATAAATAAATATAAACACAAATAAAAAACTTATTTGTGAATATTATAAAAAGTATTTACTTTAGAAAGTATAATTTTATACATATATATCTATCCATCCATTTTGTTGCACACAGATCGAAGGTATTTAAATATCATTAGCCTTTGTGTGGTTGGATTTATTTATTTTTTAAAAAATAAAATATATTGGATAAAAATAAAAGGACGTCTATTTTTTTTTTATTAAAATGAGTATTCCTTTTTATTTATTATCAAAAGATGTCTTATTATATTTTATTTTTTGAAATTATAAATATTTTTGACATAGTTATAATAGAGTTTATAACTATTACAAATATAAATATTTTAACTCTTAATTAACACTAATAAATTATATATATTTTATTTTTTTATAATATTGACTAATATTATGTTATAGTAATATTTTTATTTTGATTAATATTAATGATATATGTTATAACATCTATATAGACGTTTTATCTCTAATTAACACTAATTGATGGCAATATCATATTATAACAAATATAAATTATAATTATTACATCATAAATAATTTAATTTTGATTAATATTAGTTAATATTATATTATAATAATTTGATCTTATAGCTACTGTAATGTTAAAAATAAAAGAAATTTTGAAAAGTAAAATATATAATGAGAAAATGTAATATCCTTTTAATAATAAATAAAAAGATATTTTTTTATGATTTTAATAAAAAATATTTTTTTTTACGTAATAATTATGATTTTATAATTATTATGATAACAGTAAAAATAAAAAATTTTAATGATAAAATGCAACATCCTTTATTAAATGAAAAAAAATGTCCTTTCATAATTTTAATAAAAAAATATTCTATTGATTTTTATCAATAATATTTAAAAAATAAATAGTATAATAGAAATTTAAAATAAAATTAAAAAATAAATTTTTAAAAAATATTATAAATCAAATAAACAAACATGGTCGGATGAGTACCGCGTCCATTGACAACCCTAGACTTCCTCCTGCACTTTCCTTCCCAGTGAACGAGCAAGCATACCTCACACTCCTTCTCGGCGGCGATGGCTTCCGGCGGTGCTGCTTCCACCATCAACAGCAACAGCAGCGTTGTGGTCGCCTCTGCCGCACCCGCGGTCGAGTGGCACCTGAGGCCTCCCAACGCTAAGAATCCCATCGTTTTCTTCGACGTCACCATCGGATCTATCCCGGCCGGCCGCATCAAGATGGAACTCTTCGCTGACATCGTCCCGAGGACGGCCGAAAACTTCAGGTTTTTTTTTACCTTTCTTTATCTCGACAAAGATCAATCAACCTCGTGGTTAAAACGATTTACCGAAATTTAATAATCTTAGCTCACTAGCTCGTTTCTTGGCTTCTCTGGCAGGCAATTTTGCACTGGAGAATACAGGTACGCTTCACATATTTTCTGATCATTCTGTTAAGTAAAATACGATTTCCTTTTTTAATTTTTTGCTCCTAGTGGTCAATTAATAGGGCTGGTGCTAACCCTAATATTTTGTTTGGATTGAGAAACTTAGGGTTTATGTATAATGATCGATCCATTGAAGCTAAGTTTCAGATAGAATTTACTGATTCTAAAGAACTGATGAAATCAAACTTGTTAAGTTAGTTAAACTGTTGTTAAATGACGTTGTACAATAGGAACATCTAAACCAAGAAACATCTTGGTCGTAGGTAGAAGAAATGTTTTATTTAGCAAACTTTGGCATCATTTACTTTGGAAACTATACTGCCGTATTCACCTACATATTGAACCAGTGCATGGTGGAAGTTTATAGGGTGAGCAGGGTTATGAGTCCTCTATGCTCCAGTGTAATTTGAAAGGGGATTCAGGTGAGTCAGCAGTGGTAGAAATGTATTAAGGTGAAGTACATTGGGAATGCTGAGCTTAGCACCATGTCTTATTTTTTAGAAAACCCAAAGCTTTATGTATCAAGAGCTTTATTCCAATTCTTGTAATGATTGCAGAAAAGCAAATTTACCAATTGGTTACAAGGGATGCCAGTTCCATCGAGTAATTAAGGACTTCATGATTCAAGGAGGTGATTTTCTCAAGGTAGTATTCCTAATCTAAACTTTGTGGATATTGCTACTACTTTTACTTCCTTTTTATTTTAATAGAAGGCATGTAATCATGCTTTGGATTTATTATCATTTGCTCTTCCTTCTATGAATTTTTTGAATAAAGCTACCTACTTACTTTTAACTATTACCACTTAGATTTAAAAAAGAGAAAAATGGTAAGTGGCCCAGAGTTACTTGAAAATTAAAATAAGAACCAAAGTGAAAGATGAATATATGGGCAACAACTTCATTACTCTAGATCCAATGGCGAAGGGTGATTAAAGTGGATGTTGCCTAATTCAAAAATTTTAGAAGTGTATATAGGAGCCATGCGGATTGAACAAAGACTAATCTCCTAGAATGACACTTCAGTTGAGAGTAGATACCTATTACCTGGTCTGTTTAACTTATAATAGGCTCTATTTGACCTCTAATAGAGTTCATTTACCCTCTAATTATTCTTGGATTAAGGAAAAGAAAGAAAGCGTAATTTTCAAAGTGCTTTCCCATGTTTACCTCACTTAAATTTTGGAGGAAAAGAACCAAAAAATACTTGTACTTTTGCCAACTTCTTCCGTTGGAATCTTCCTCATGTGCTTGGCACTTCTCCGGGAATTTTCTTGCTAAGAACCATTTGAACTTCTTCCAACTCCTTTTTTTGTTGGACTTTTCATCTGCTAAGAGCCTATTGAACGTTTTCCACAATTGCAACAACAATTCCTGTTAACATCCTGCATCTGCACACTTGACACATATCATAACATATATTAAGTCTAACTTAAACCTTTTTGCTAATTGATTTGCCAACCACAACAAAACTATTCGTGACTTAAGTATGATTACATTAACAATTTCCTCTTTAAGCCAAGCCTCATAGGGATTTTATGCACCAACACTGTGGGCAGACGTTTTGTAGGAGGGAAGCCTCTTAGGGATTGTATGCACCATCACGGTGGGCTAACGTTCTGCAGGAGGGAAGCAGATTGGTGAGGGTTGGATAAACATTGACTAGAGTTCCTCAAGAGGTGGGTGAGTGTTTTGTAGGCTTGTTGAGCTGCTATGGGGCTTTGCGGGAAAAGACACGGTTTTCCAAGTGACCAACAAGGTTTCACTAATGGATGTTGCAGTTAAGGTTGTGGAAGCCAAAGAGGGTCAGCAGGCTATGAGGGCTTAGTTCAGCAGTGGCTGATGCTTAGGTCTTCTATATCTTGACGAAGTTGGCAAGGTTTGCGGGAAAACACCATGTGGGGCTAAATAGTTTTCAGGGTCCATCTCATAAAAAACACTTCTTTAGCTCTGTCCCCATTTAGGTGTATTTTAGTGACCGTTTTATAGGAATTGGAGGATCCTATTTGGTCAAATGTCTAGTCACAAACTATCATGTTCTTTTCATTATAATATTTTTGAACAACTTTCTATATTCGTGTTACTAGCTTGAAAGTTTTTTTTGTTGATGATAATGATATGGATAGTGATGATATTGATATTGATGATAGTGACGATATTGATGATGACCTTGACCTTAATATGAAGTTGCTAGATATGATGAATGTTCTAACTATGGATATGTTGCAAAGTATATATGATTTTATATGTCTCCTTGCATAATGTGAATTACAAATTATTTGGTCTATCATGTATGAAAGATATTCTCCTGAAACATTCTTGATATTGGCTTGACACATTCCTCAAGAAGTGGATTACTCTAAATTAAACACATGCATTAATTACGAAAATTTATAATTTGACAACAACAAAAGCATGTCCCCCCCGCCCCCGCCCCCCCAACACACACACACACATATTTTTTTAAAGGATTTCACATGGAAAAGAAAAATATTCCATGTGGATTTGGGGAATATAAGCATGGTTTCCCTTGCATGTGATCTTGTGACACTTCAATGAGGCCTCTATCTGTTAGTATTATACAAAAAATGAATTATAGAAAACTAATCAGTTAACTACATTAGCTAGATTAGTTGTTCATACACAAACTTAGGATTTATGATTCTAGGTAATATCAGTTTCATGGGATCCTTTTCTATTAGATTGGAATGGTTATAAGAAAGTACTGATAAATTACCAATGTTTGAGAATAATTAGATGTAGCTCTAAAAAAATGGTGGAAAATGCGTTGGAGATGATATATGGTCCAAACATGACCAATATTAGAATTGAATTTATTAAAGGAAAAGTTGGAGACCATAGAAATATTAATTAATCTAATAATAAGTAATTCTATTTATTTAAATGTTATTATTGATGTAACTTTGGATATACAATATTCTTGTTACTAAACACAACTTAATGATGTATTTTGAAGTTTTTTTTAAAATTCTTGTATACTATGTTGATAAGTGTTAGGAAAAAGGTAATGATGTTGTGTTTTGTGTCTATTAGGCCACTAGATGTTTTTTATTTTTTGTTATATGATTGATCTAGGTCATTTATAGAATAGGTTCTTGGATACAATGGTGTTCTGATGTATTATAAATCGCAACATTTGCGATGTTGCAGGGTGATGGAAGTGGTTGTATAAGTATCCATGGAAGTAAATTTGAAGATGAAAATTTTATAGCAAAGCATACGGGTCCTGGTTTGCTTTCTCTGGTATGTAGCTGTTGTTTCCATATTCTATCTCTCTAAATATTTGTTAGTTAGTTGTGGTGGCCATTATCTTTTCTTCTTCTTGTATTACATAACATGAAGATTTTACCATCTGACTATGGATTATTCATGGGTTGATTATCATCCAAGCTTCGCACTAGTTTGTTTTGGTGTTCAATTCATGCATGCCACTACAACTTGAATATTTCCATTGCCATACTGGGTTAATGCCACCTGTGGGTCATTTTGCCTTCCAATTGCTACTTGGCTGAAAGTCATATTGCAGCTCCACTTGCGCACATATAAACCTAAAGTTTTTTTACACTTGTGATTTTCCTTTTAAAATTATTTAGCTTGAACACGAGTCTATTTTGTCTGATTGAGTTGAAAACTACACTAGCTGTGCAGGTTTATACTTTTTTTTTTTAAAGCTAATACAGCCTGGAGTAGCCATTTTTTCCCCATGCCTTTGAATGTTAATTATGTTACTATGATCATGTTGCAGGCAAACAATGGGGCAGATAGTAATGGATGCCAGGTACTTGTTCCCCTAATTTGCCAGTTACTTTATTACCACCTATTTAAATTTACATTGCAAGTAACTCAAGAAGGTTTAGATTAAAGTATGAATGTATTTATCTATTAATAAATCTTTGTTTAAATTTTGTATAATCTTGTTTTTTGACAAATAAATGAATAATTTATTCAAGTTGCTTGCTTTTCACATCTATTTTTTTCTTAATTGAATTTGTTTACCCTGCAGTTCTTTATAACATGCGCAAAATGTGACTGGCTAGACAACAAGCATGTAGTCTTTGGGGTAAGTAACATTCTTTGCTCAGAATTATCCCGACATCTCCTATGCTTCTCTTCAGCACTTGATATTAGTGTTATGTTATTCGAACTGTACAAGCATGTGACACGGATGTGGATTCAAATGTTGGAGATGGCTGTTTCTAAAAATATTTACACATTGTCAATAGAAATATTAAATGTCTACTAGGACAATTTTTATCGGACACGAGTATGAATAGATTACTGGGAGGGAAGTGAGAGAAGAGGAAAGCAAAAGAATTTTCTCCAAATGTTTTACTTGAAATTGTGAGGAATAGTGGATCGAAAGAGAGAAATTACCGAACAATCTCCCAGGCTTTAGTGTTAAAGAGTACATTTTGATAAATTTTCTCGTTCGCTCTCCTAGTGGACAATTTTGGTTCTTTCCTCTCTATCGAAACCCAAAACCTTCGAAGGTTAACTAACAGTGGAAAGAGGTCGTTCTCTTCTTGCAGGTAAACAGAGCCTAAGCTTTTGAATTGGGAATTACTTTGCAGAAGTAAATGAAATAATCTTATTACTTAACAAAATTGATAAATGAACTTGGTTCGGGCCATAAAGACTTCCTTAGTGTTGCTGTGCAACCATGTAGCCTTGTAGATACTGGCATTCATTTTCGTCTAACCGTTTTCCTTCACCAAGCACATTAAGTTTAAAGCTGAGCTTATTTGCTGATGTTATTCATTTCTCTCTTTTT
This sequence comes from Hedychium gardnerianum, assembly GCA_038050645.1. NCBI lineage: Eukaryota > Viridiplantae > Streptophyta > Magnoliopsida > Zingiberales > Zingiberaceae > Hedychium > Hedychium gardnerianum. The sequence goes on along the minus strand of JBBUKS010000059.1, from coordinate 5,402,601 downwards.
TTTTTTGTGGTTTCTCAGAGAGTTCTAGGTGAAGGGCTCTTGGTTGTCAGGAAGATCGAGAATGTGGCTACAGGACCGAACAATCGCCCAAAGCTTGCTTGCGTGATAGCCGAATGTGGAGAAATGTAGAAAGTGCAGTGTTGCTCGATTTGTCGATCAATGATATCATATCAGATGTTCCATGACAAAGGACTTGCCGCTAAATTTTTATGCCACTCGCAGAGTTAGGTAGTTTGATTCATTTCCGTCCAGTAATGATAAATAATTCGAAAAAACTGGAGAGGCAGTGGCATGTCAGCAGTTAAACAACATGAACTTGCCAATGTCTTTTTACATGCAGCCACTGTGAATATATGATAGTGTTTATTTATGGATAATCTAACAAAATAGGAATAGAAATATGAATATTAGATCTTCAATCATGGAATAATAATTTTAACATCAAGCAGAGATTACTAGGTTTTGATGTAAGAAATGCTTAAGAATGTTTGAAAAATATAGTTGTCAGAATGCACATGTCGAAGCCATTTGACATCTAGCAAGAGATCTTGTTGTTGAAACCTTGATAAAGAGAGAGCCTTCTAAGAAAATGATATGTCGATCAATTGAAGAGGAAAGTTCTTCAAAAGATTTTGACACCGCGTCTAATGACAACGATAAAGAAGATTGGAGATGACAATATTGAAAGAAGGATGATTGGGAAGAATGAAAGGATGTTCAAAGACCAAGCAAATGGAGAGAACAAAGAATGAGAAAAGTAGGAATAAAGATAGTGAAGATGACACCAAGGAGGAGAATGTCACTTGTTGAGGGTGTAAATAGAAGGGGATTCTAAGGCTCTATTTGTTTGCAAAATATATTGGTTGTGCAAAACATTTTCTAGGGAAATCCTGTTCTAGGAAAATAGTTTTTTTTGTTTGTTTGTTTGGATGTGTAAAAATAAAAAGGTTGGGAAATATTTCCATAAGCTTGCCCCTTTCAAAGGATAGAATGATCCGATAGTTTGGTGGTTAGGGCAAGCCTGCACGACCCATTTGGATCGATCAACCCGATCAAACTAACCACCAAGATGGATTGAAATAATGTTTTTTTTAAAAAAAATCTTCATAAAAATGCATTGGAAATCATGATATTTATACAATAAAATCGATTGGTGGTTGAGAAAATCACA
>JBBUKS010000059.1:5378736-5396737 GCA_038050645.1 Hedychium gardnerianum | reverse complement strand
TCATACCATTGTGGAGATATCTAAATTCCTTCGGTCCTAACAGTTTGTTCATAACAGCACTATTCATGGTGCTGGTTTGTTCAAATCACCACCACGTTCAAAAACTGCACCGAATTTTGATGATCCAATCTTGAAACTCCAATATAAGATTGAAATGTATAGCAGAAATAAAAAAATTACCTTGTAATTTTGAAGCTGCACCTGCTTAAGGAAGCCGGAGCAGCGAACAATAAGGGAATACCAGCACGATGGCGTGAGAATGATCGCTGGCAGCTAGTGAATCAGGGAGAAGCGACGACGGAGGGGGCGCGATAGCAGGGAGTAAGAGAAGAAATGTCAAAATCAAGGGAATACCAGCACCATGCCGTGAGAATGATCGGCGGCAGCCAGGGATTGAGGGAGAGACGACGATAGAATTAGGGTTTACGGACCAAGAGAAATAGAGGAGAGGAAGATAGACAGCGAGATTTGAAGTTTTCAACTAATCAAATCTGGAGAATCGGGTTGAAATTTCTTCCGCGTGAAGAAGAGAGAAAGAAGAAATACGAAAGTATTATACACGTCAGGTATCCACGTTGACTGCCGCTCACAATCATATATATATATATATATTAACAGAGCCGAGATCTTAATACAATAATCTCTCCTCTCTCCTAACTCGAGCTATAAAGTACGGAAAAAGAGTCTTTAATTCTTATCCTCTTAATCAGAATCAAAATAAGTTTTATCTGATCGATTATGTAGATCTTTTGAATTTTCTTTTCTATTATATTATCATTAAAATAGATATTTGATAGAATTAATTATATATTTAAATGAAGTGTAGTTTGGTCATCATGTGTTCATGCCTACGTACGGAATCACGGATTTATGGTGGCATGTGACCGCATAGCAAGCTGCTGCGGTGCCTTGACTGGTTTCAATTTAATCTCCTGAAACCGGTCGATGGTTTTGACTCATCCGGAAATCGGACCGGACCGGACGCGGTTTACACAGCCAAACCAGACGGCTGTCGGTGTCTAGAAGCGCAATCCGCTAGCTGCTTTTTTGACCGGATCCTGCAAATTGAACACAAACCGTGCGTGAACCAAAAGAATTAATTACTGATGCTGATTTAATGCATGATTGTTTTTTATTTATTCTATGTTTTGTTTTCATTTTTAAATTATAAATATCTTCAGTTCATTGCAATATATGTATTTAAAAATCTGTACAACTCATTAAATTACAAACTAATTAAGCTTCAAAGTATACGTCTCCAACTCGTTCATATTCATGAACAGAGATTGTGAGTTATATTTATGATGTTCGATTGAATAGTGATTATTTTGTGAGTTAAGGAGGAAAATAAATTGTGAAGAAAATAAAAAATGAAGAGAAAATTATTGCCTCTAAATTTTATCAAAAAAAAATTATTCAATAATTAAGATAATACTTCAAATAGCTAAACAAAACACTTATATAAATAAATTCTAACTTATAAATATCTGATATATTAAAAATATCTTAAATATCATAAAAATAGAAATGATTAAAAATAACAAAAAAAATATTCAATTTGACGATTCCAAAAAGATATTAAATGGTATTTTCATACTTGAAACTTGATGATTATGAGTTCTATCCGATAATAAATATAGATAAAGAGCTATGCATGAGCATAAATAGAATATAAATTTAATATCCGAATTAAAAATTATAACTTAATTGAAGATTAAATCCTCCTATATTGATTCTACATCAATTTATGAACAAAAGGACCGCTCAACGAACAAGCAAGATTATAATATTAAGTTCCATGACCGACCAACCGAATTTGAAAATATAAAAAAAAATTAAACAATCAAATCATTTCGAATTAAAAGCTAAACAAACCATAACATAAACCTTGATTCGATCCTATTTACTTAATTTATAAATTTTAAATTATATTGAGATAATATACAAAAAGAAAAAGAAAACACCAAGATGACCAAGTTGTGTCGATGCGTCTCCCTCTACGTACGTGCATGCATGCACCGGTCAAACAACCCTTCCTCAACTTCTCACCATATTCACATAATATTCTACTTAATTCCATTCGTGCATCATTAATCACTTAATCGATCCACAAATTATCCACAAGTTCACATGACCATTTTAATTTTTACAATTAAATTGCACTTGTCCAATTGAACGATGACTTGGAATTTGGAAAAAAAAAATACTACACTGGACAATCATCAAGTCAAACATGATCTTCAGCTCCACAAACACAAATTTATATGTATTTTTTTAGTCAACCATGCATGCATGCATGCAACTAATCAATCATATCCTTGCCTATAAATAATCCTCCCTCGTGATCAGTTAGTTTCATCAAAGAATAACTGATCATCAGGTTTTCATTGAGCAGATTTTTAACACCCTTCTTCTTCTTCTCATCGATCGATCAGTGGAGTTGCATTGATTCCATAAAGCTAAGAGAGCTAGCTAGAAAATATATATATAAAGGCTAATTAAGGCTAGCTAATGGGTTCTTCAATTGAAGCTCTGGCCATGGCTGGCGTTGACTATTTGGAGAGTGCCATAGATGTGGATGACCAGGAGTCCAACAGTACTATTCCTCCTCCCTATCTGTTGGCTGTGGATCAAGAGGGTTGCAGAGAGACCCACGACGATGACAATGACGATGACGATAACGACGATAACGAGGACGATGAAGAGAAGAGGATGAAAGAATCGTTGGTATTGTGGGCAAAAATGGTGGGGGTCTTGGTTCGTAGAAGTTGTTTTTAACTTGGATTTTTCAGTTTGTTTGGTTAGATCTTGTACTCAAGTTAGTTAGAGGATTTGTATGTTGTAGGTGTTACTTAACTAAAGTGGAGATTATATGTATTATAATAGTTCCCGTATAATTAAAATAGTGTTTCAGAATTCTACAAGATCAATTTCTAAATAAGTGTTTATAGATGTAATCCTTGAAACTAATCTTCAAAATTTGTTCTGATTTTTAATCTATATATACATGTGTATATATGAAATTCTTCTTTGACAAATCTTCAAAATTTGTTCTGATTTTTAATCTATATATACATGTGTGTATATGAAATTCTTCTTTGACAAAATATATATATATATATATATATATATATATAATAAAAATTATTATTTTTAAATAGTACTACTAAAGCTATCGCAAATCTTTGTTTAATCATCTTGAGATCAATGTCGAGAGGGGAGGGATGTCTAACCTCTCCTTCCTCTTATTCATTCTTCTTCCTCTATGTCTTCTTACTGTCTTCCTCTATTGGTCGCCATGTCCATCCTCGTATGTGTTGTATCACTACCATCAACCTCGCCTTCGTCCAAGTTCATTGGTTTCTCCACCATACACAAGTCTACATGCACTTTCTTAACCAAGCTCTCAGCTTCTGAACTGATGTCGATCGACCGTTGGAGTATGTCCTGTCCTCGCCGAGCACATTACCAACATCATCTTTCCTTTGGCAGATTCTTCTCGCTCTGAAGCTTGTATGATCTTGTTTTTCATTAAATCTTGCTAGAAAGTTTGATTCATCCAACCGATCAAACCATCAGCAACTACAGTCTATAAAATAAAGCTCAAGACAATCTTTTGAACCAAATCTAAAACCTCTTCCCTCTGAAAGCAAAAAAAGGTAGCCAATGAACACTAATTATGCAATACAAATCATGTCTATGGAAGCTAGCAGCTCCATTCGATACGCTACAAATACGAAACCGGAACCACAACCAAACAATCTATAAACAACATATTGGTCAAAAAAGAGAGAGAGAGTGAGTTCCATAGGAGTTAACACAGTGGATATGGTGGAAATTGTAACTAAATTTGACGATCACACGAGGACTGTTACTCAAACTCACATCCAAGAACTGGGAAGAAATATTTAACAGTTTTAATATCTGAACAGAAGAAACAACCGCGCGCTGATGAAATCTGATACAAATTTGTCTCATTCTTCAGCCAGAAGCATCTTGTATCCATGTACCAAATCTATCATGAAAGCAAATGATGTCACATGATGTAGAGAGCAAAGTTGAGAACATATTGACAGTTCTTCAATCAAATATGATGTAATGAAAATAAAGCAGAAAATTGTAGTGTATTACAACTGAGTTAAAGAATTTGCATTTTACTTTTAAAAATTTAGTCTTTTCTCAAACAAACAAACAAACAAACAAAAAGAATGAAGGTGACTTATCTAAGTGGTGATATAGCATGGTTTGAAATCTCCTACCGTGCCCGGCAAAAAAGTCGAAACGTATAGTTCCGACAAATCACCAAAACTCGATACCACTCAGCATCAAGGTTCAAAATCTTGAGACATGCCGTAGTTTTGATCTTTGACCGAATAGATATTGTTCCAGCGATAATAGATTAGAGATTGAAGGAGGAAGAAGATGAAGCAAAGGAAGAAAACATTGTTTGTGCTAAGTGGTATCGAGTTTCGATAATTTATCGAAATGATACATTTTGACCATTTCACCCGGCATGGTACAAGATTTAAAACCATGCCCGACACAGACAATGTCTCATTTCTATGCTTCATCTCCTTTCTTCTTCAACTCCAATTCATTATCGGCGTCATGCATTGAAATATCGACATGATACCGAAACAATATCGTTCCGATTAAATGCCAAAACTTTGACACAACTCGAGGTTTTGAACCTTATGATATACACAATGTTTTCACATTAAAAAGGGAACATAAAATGGTCAATATGTGTATAATCCCCATGAACTTATTTCTAAGGGAAATTTATAGCCTGAGTCATTAACTCTGCAATATGATGCTTCAGAATTTCATGAATGGTCAACTATTATATACTCCATTGAACAACCCCCAAACCCCACTTGTTCAGCATCATTCTATGAAAGAACTTGGTACACATACCGGTACAATCACTTCTTTCCCCTTCAGAAGCCATTTGATGGCTGCTCTTAACTTCTATGCAAATATTCAGGCCATTGGTTTCTAGTTACTGATATGTAGATTGGGGACAATAGCCAAAATTGACATGCATTTAGCAAAAAGCATATGATCTTCACGATAAAATGAGAGAAAAAAGTACACTGCAGCAAATTCAACGAAAATCCATAAGAAGCACAATTTTAATAAGGTAAGAAGAAGAAATAACCGACAAGCTAGAGAATATGAGGAACCGTGCAATGAAAGGATTCCTAGAACCCCATGTGCAATCTCAAACCCCTCATGATAAGAAAACACAGAGTTGGTTTTGGTGAAGAAAATGCAACAAATACATAATATCATGTCACTCCTGTTGTCCTTTTCCTAATGGCTAATGCAAGTTTCGAAATTATGCATCAAGTGTCATTAGAACCAAGTTGCACCACCACAAACTGTTTCATGAGAAGAACCATAATTTAAAGTGCATAAACAAGGCTTATGAATAACTGGAAACCTCAATCAGTATGGTAGACAGTTTAAGTATATCAGGCCACATAAGAACACTATGTTCTGAATTCTAAATTCCCTATCGTATGCAAGGAGAAGATAATTATACAAGCCCGAATTATTTGATTTATAATCTCTATGGACTAAGATCAAAATCTCTGGAAAGTAGGAATTACACAGATTTTCTTTGACAGGAAAATCATGAGAAAAGGTTAGCGCTGCCAAAAAGAGGAAAACAGGAGTATTTGGTCACTTAAGCGTTTGATAAGGTTATGTTTGATAAAAACCTCAATCAACTGTTATATCATCAGATGCAGGACAAAAAAGTAAAGGATAGGAGTGAATCTACTATTCTAGCATAAACATTTCTTCGTTGTATTTTATGCTAGTATAAACAGCTTTTAGAAAATATGCTAGTATCGCAGTCATAGCAACATCATTTTCTTCAAATTTCTAATCTGAAGATAAGTCTCATACCTTTTTTTGTTGCCTTGTCATACATATCTTTGCGGATGTTGTCATTTTTCCAATCTCCATCATCATCTGCTTCCCTTCCATCATTTTCCATGTCACTTTCACTGGCTGTCTCCCACTCAGAGTCATCAGCCTCTTGCTCGTAGATATCTCCAGTCCCATCATCAGTATGAATAACACCATGCTTTATAGCTGCTTCTCTAAATAACCATGCAGCACGCATTTGTTTCTTCACTAATCTTTCAGCATAATCAGGGACTTTGTTGTGCTTCAGAGAAAGATCAGGATCATTGGATTGTGAGCATTCGTTAATGAAAAGAATGGCATCTAACAAACTCTCCTTTGCTAAACCCAGCATATCATATGCTTGGGCTCTCCTCCAAAGACTTTTTGCATGGCGATTTGGAGGGTTATGAAGACATAAAGCCCGTGTAGCATCACTTATGGCTGCCAGTGGTTGCTGCAAGAGAAGATAACACTGAGCCCTGTTGCTGTACAATACAACTCTCTCTTTTTTGGACTTCATTGGGCACAATGCCAGAGCTTCAGAGTACTTTGATGCAGCTCCAGATATATCCCCTGAGGAGAATAAAGAGTTTCCTTCCAGCTTAACAACCAGTGCTGCAGCTTGTTTTATTTGAAGATCCTCCTTTGGCATGTTTTTCTCCCATTTTAATCTCTGCCTAGAGCTCAAAAGCTCATCAATCAGTTCTTTTGTACGTGTGCTGATGTAGCTACGAGCAGTTCCTTGTGCCTGGCAACATTCTTGAAGGACGTTAACAATAGTGTCCCCTAATCTTTTATGGTCACCAAGGGCAGTAATTTCTGCTAAATCTGTGAGGGCTGGGGCGGCTTTATCTATTACCTGGAAAAGAGTATCATCGTACAATCAATAACTGATCTTATCTTTTAAATTTAAAACCAAGCATAGAAACATTCTGTTCATACTTTGGAAAGGACTAAGCAAACAACAGTTATTGATGCCAAGGCATCAAAAGCCACACCAAGTATTATGTAATACAAACATGATGAAACGCCAAAACTTTATATCATTGCTCAATTTAAGAAATGAATTAAAACTATCTACTCCACAATTAACTTTTCATATGCTAGCATTCATCCATTTCTCTGAATCTTTGGTCCTGGTACATAGCAAAATGCTGTGAAATAACAACTTAATTCATGTTTACCTGGTGGAATCTATAGTGGGGGAAAGGAAAGCTCAAACTTTGAAAAACTCTCTTGTTTAGCCCAATGGAAAGTCAGCAGAGGATTAGAAATCCTTCCCTGTGAATGATTTTTTTCTCTAAAATCTCATCCATCGTAACATGGAGGCATGCTACAGTAATTATAGAAGCCTTGATTAAATTCTACTTTTTGCCTGTGAGAGATTCTGGGACAGCAAGATTCAATGAGGTTCTGGGGCAGCAAGATTCAATGAAGGGAGCAAAGAGGCAATCTCTCGATGGCATGGCAGTGGTGACATTCTGTGAACGGCTGAGTTCCCAGCGGCATGGTGGTGCTTGGTCAGACAACCAGGGTGGTTAACCAGTTGCATGGTCAGGCAGGTAGGTGGCAGCTGCAGTGGTCAGCCAGCAGCATGTGTTGGGCTGGCAGTGCAACACCGTGCGTCAAACGAATGAGCAGGCAACAAGTGGACGACATCAGCAGCAGGTGGACAACATAAGCAGGTTGTCAATCGGTGAGGATATTGGGTTAATTTATCTCTCCTCTCCCCAAATATAGAACCATAAACAACTTTGACTCCTTCCTTCCCCTTCTCTCTACCTTGTCATTCGTCTCCCTCTCCCTCTCTACCCACTCCCCATGACTAGGTAAACAAAGTCTTAATCTTTCAAATTCAAGTTTTATGGTTTTATCAATGTATACCAGAATGTCTATTTCCCATGCATGGGTCCAAAAATGAGAATGTTAACAAAGCCAGTTGCAATTGAAAAGAGTCCATTAAATAGGTTCTTATGTCCGATCATCAATTTCCATATAAAATATAATTAGTAAAAATGAAATAGTACAAATTGTAGTATATGTGTCTCCTTGAAGCTAGAAGTAGAAACATAATCAGTTGAACATTATATCAGAAAGAGGAAATACCTGCTTTGGAATTAAGTTATGCAACTTATGTAGGCAAAAAAATTAACCACCCAGATACAAATACATCAAGCACAAACTAAGTGCCCATCATATATGCAAGCAAGCATAATGTAACTTTTCGTGGATAGGAAGCATATATGATTTTTTTTTACCTTTTGTGAAGTATTCTGATCTTGGAGTAACCAAAGAAGACAGTCAATAGCCATATACTGCCAGTCATCTGATGATCGGGCAATGTTGCATAGTGCTTCAACAATATCAGGACAGTTGGCAACAGGAGCTCTACCAAGCTTATGTTGACATATTGTCCGGAGTAAACCAATACCTGCCGGTGAGTTCTCATTAACCAGTCCTCCCCACATGCCTGGCAATTTAACCAAAAACTCTGGTTTGCATATGTCGAAGAGAAACTCTGGCTTGAAAGCAAAGCAGTTAATAAGCTGAAGAGACCAGCACTGTAACTGACTAGCCCATTCCTCTGCCTTCCTAGATTCCATTTCCACTCCTCCCATACCACGAGTAAGCAGATCACAATGATAGTTTATCCTCCTATCCACAAACTGGTAAAAATGAGAATAGACAATTTCAAGAGAACTTGATGCAAGCTGAATGGCAAGCTCAAGTACTTCTCCATGATCTGCAACTGCAGGAAAGCTACTAGGATAAGTTGCCAAGTGTCCTAATGCTCTAACTGCTACCCTCTGCTCCACCCAAGTCAATCTACCCCTTAGAAGCTCCACCAAGGGAGGAATGACAGAAGCAGGGACTGCTCTTTCAGCAAATTCCTCCATATTCATAGTGTAGGACCCAATTATATGAGCTGCATAGTATGGGATATAAATGTTCTGGTCATGTGAGAGCCATCTCCTGTTCTTTAAGCCTTTCCATATCAATGCTGCCATGCATTCAAAGATTCCTAAGTTGATGAACTCTGGATCATTTGGATGAGCCATAGCAGTGTTCCACAGTCCACTGATAGGAAGAACTTGACCATCATCATCCTGGGAAGGAAGCTCTCTGAAGAATTTCAGGATACTTGACCGACGCTTGCTGGGATTGCCTTCCTTCATGACACAGAAGAAGCAACCTGGATAAGGGCAGTCGGGTGGGATCTTCTCCATGACAATAAGAAGCACCTTGAGTTTTTGATCTAGTCACTTTATTAACCCAAAAGACCTGCTGCACAAATATATCATAAATGTGTAAAGATAAACCAGCTACATGTAAACATCAGAGTTCAATGCTTAATACAAGTTGGCTCTACTTTAACATTAAAAGAAATCATCAATCATGACAATTTAAAAAATTTCACAAATATATGCAATTTTCTGTGATCTCTAGGCAAGGATATAAAGAATCAATATGCTTCTTTATAGTTAAAATCTTCATAATTTCTTTTATGTAATTTTGGTGCAAAATTCATATATGTATGAGAAAGTTTGCATGTTGTAAGTGAGCTCTCTTCCACCATAGTTTGCATTGAGAACAATATCAATGCAGTTTCACAAATTTAGTATGCCCTAAGATGATTATACAAATGGAAAGGTCACAAACAAAATATATTATTCCAATCCTTGTTTACTTGATTTATGCTTACAAATCAATGCAAATGCTTAACCCTCATAACTCAATGCTAAATCCAAACCAATCTCTAACCAAGCCCAGTGCAGTCTTGGCCCATCCTAAACTGGTTTATAAGAGAGATCTGATCCAGACAAGTTCAATGCAACCCATCTATCCAGAACTATAAACCAGTCTAGTTTAGCCTAGAATCCAATCCAAGCTTTAAATAAGCCTAGATTTAACGTCAAGTTTGAACTAGGTGGCTAATTAATCAAAATCAAACTCCAAACAAGGTAATATGGCACCCACTAACCCCACACATCAACCCCATAATCGCATGCTCAATTCCATAACTTCATAAAACACTATATCATCATTTTCAATTAAAACTTTACAATAGTTTAATCAAGTGTTGTATTTTATTAATCAATTTACAGCTTCATATAACGATCAATAAACTTAAAATCAACTCAACCGCATGATATCAAAAATGATTGTTAAATTTAGACATCAATAAATACTACCGATGGGTTTGGATGTGCACAAAGCACGGTTAAAAGTATAGCAAAGAAATGGCATGTTGAAACTATAGCAAAAAAAGGGCATCATTTAGGTAATTATGTTGTGCAAAACCCCATAATGATAGAACAACCACATCATGAGATTGAAGCAGTCATAAGAGCATCATAAATGCTAAGATAGTACTGAACATATATAACAAAATAAAGTGTGGAAGGTTTGTGCCAGACCACTTCCTTGCAATTTATATAGAATTGAAAGGGACATTTACTTGAGAATTTTATGTTTAGCTCCAAGGAAAATATTAGCCATACGTGATTGCATGTTTTGCAACACCTAACACTCTGTCACGGCATATAAATTTGGGTTTCTCAAAGGTGACTAGAGGAAATCAAGTCAGATAGAGTTCAATCAAGCTCAAGTTAGGTTAAATGTATTAGGATAGATCGTGGATGAACCGGAGAGCTAGAGGGGGTGCATAGCACTTTGACCTGAAATCATGGTAAAATCGCGTAGCGTGCAAGTCAAAACAGTCAAAATGTATCATTCCGATAAATTACAAAAACACGATACTACTTAGCACCAAGACAATGTCTTCGGTCTCGAGTATTTTCATGTTAACACTCGACACTCCTTAACATACTAAAATTGAATTATTTTTTTATAGTTTTTCTTCATATAAGATAATGTTCAAATTATAGCATTCCAAATGGAAAATAAAAAGATAAAAATTGTTTTTTTTTCTTTTACTTTTTCATCTCTTTCTTCCTTCCATCTCCAATTTATCACCCGCGCCATACATTGAAACGTTGCACGATACCAAATAGTATCGTTCCAATCAAAGACTGAAACATCGACACATCTTGAGATTTTGAACCCTGCTTGAAATGAAATCTTTTTGCAAGGTGACACAAGTTAAGTGCGGGAGAAAAATCAATCAAGTAAAGCAAGCACTAATATAAGGGATTTTACAAAGCTCATAAACTTCAATTTCTACTCCATGGCCTGACTTATAAGAAGAGTCACCCCGTGATATCCTTTCTCTTTCCTGAAGGCAAAGAAACCTCTTACAAAAGTTTCTTTCAATGAAAGGAAAGTAAATTAATCTTGTAAGAAAAAATGAATAACAATAAGATTAGAGATACAACAATTGAAACAATGACACTATCTCTAGCTTTTTCTTGAGCTTTTTCACTAACTTTTTCCCAACCTTGGCAAGCTCCCTTGCACCTTTATAGTCTCTAAGTTGCCTTCAAACAAGCTTCAGTCTATAGTTCTACGCAGATCCAGTTGACTCAACCTTTTTCCAATCTACTCAGCCTTTTTCTAATCGACTAGTTTTGTGATTGTGTAGGCTTTTGCCTAGCAATAGATACTCGAGTGGAATCAACTTGATTCTAGTTGACTAAGCTGTAGAGTATGTAATTTTAGCTTCATCTATTGAATCGACAGCCGGATTCTAACTTTTTATCAAAATTCAATCAACTAGGTAGTTGACTGAAATGCCTTCAGTGACTACCCTACTTAACTTCCAACAACAGACATGCACAAAGAAAGTCTTCAGTCGATTGCCCAGTCGACTTAACTTAAGTCAGTCGACTCCACTTCAAACAAATCCCTTCTATAAAAGTAGAACATCTTGATTTAACTCTTTAGTCGACTCAATACTCTAATCGATTGATATGTGGATCATCGACTACAACTAAACTATGGTTGAGTTCTCACCTAAGTCAAAATCTACCCAAAATCAAAGCATAGGTCACTAGTAGACTCTCACAACTCGCTAAGAGTTTACATGTGCTTGCAACTTTACTTTTCCCAAGGTTTTATCTCCCATCATGTTTCCAATCCCTTGGATCCACCAAGTCCTTGACTCGTTCTACATGTCATTCTTTGTTAAGTCACCTAAGTAGGCCACCTCTTGCACTTCTGGAAGCTATCAACCCAACTCAAGCCAAAACCTCTAGGTCACGTGAAGTCAAGCTCCATGAGCTTCGTGTGCATTTTACCAAGTCCCTGCAAACTTCATGCACACAGCCATCATTCGAGCAAACCTAACTCAAACACTTTACCAAACGCATCAAAACACATTGGTCGATAATGAATAATTAGGACATAATTGCACTAACAAAATGGACTATGCCTAGAGTGTAACCAGTTTCAGTTAAGTGAGCTCAATAGGACTGGGAAACACTATGACAAATAGTGGGGCTTCGAATAAATAGTTTAATCCTTTACAGGAGTTCAAGTGAGAATGGAAATATGTTGTAGCTAGGGAAAATTTTATCTCCTTGCACATAGACCAAAATTACCATAATAATTAGAATCTCTCTGCTTTTGTATGCCTTTGGAGTGAGTGTCTATCCAATGGTCCTCTATTATATGTTGCTTAACCAATTGTGGATTCACTTTTCTTTGTTGGATTAACTATTTTCCACCTAAGTCAACTATGATTCCTCAAGTCAGTCCCTATTCACAAATGTCTCTTTTCGCCCCTTACACATGTCCTCCATTTGATGGTCAATTACTCTAGTAGGTATTTTACCCACATTGCTCCTATATTTGGTCCAACAATATTGTGGACTATGTAACATGTACACATCCAATTTGATACCAAGTTCTTGCTATTGCCTATTGGTTGAATGCTATAAAGAATGTAGAGATAAAATGCAAAACAATTTCACTTCCAAGTCTGATAATACAAACTATAAGTCCCAAACAAAAGACAACATTGTTGCACATCTCACATTGATTATCCCAATTTTCATTGGAAGAGTACTAATTAAGGCTATCACTTATTCAAAAGTGTTGAATACACAAATCTGTAGGGTTTTTTAAGAATGATGACAAATATGATACCAAGTAAAGAGCCAAACTACCAGGTTCTCAGGGAATTGACTCTTGAACCAATTTCTGGTCGCTCTTCTCATGTGAAGAATTCAAAGCGTAACTAATTCCAACTAAAACAATAAGCAAAATTATTTGTTTTTCAGGAATGATCAACCTATAAGGGAGGTTTTAACTTAAAGATCAACCCTGATACCTCCATATGAACAGGAAAATCAACTTCTCCACTCTAACCACCTGAGAAACTACTCCAATAGCATACCTCTCTAGCATAAAAATGAAAAAAAAAAAAAAACTGAAATCAGTTCGGAAACCAAAAATGCCTAAATTCTACTATGACTCGAAGCATCTCTCCATTCATCTGAAGAACAGACTAGATCGGTCCATATCACATTACAGGCTCTGCCAAAATGCCGCGAGAGCCTACACCAAACGTCTATCTGTACGGAAATTTATAAAGGACGTCTATTTCCATTCCAGAGAAAAGGGGCTGGATGCACAAAACCCTAATTGCAAGGCAAAGCTAATCCCCAGAAAAGGGGCATCTTTTCACGAAAGGAAGCCTTTATACATAAACAACTCTTTCTCAAATACCATCTCCAAACGCTACCCTACGCAATTTTCCTACAAATAAAGCAGAGAAACGAGGCGAAGGAAAGGATTACTTGTCAACTCACCTGAAAATGGAATCGATGCGGGACGAAACACACTCGAAAAAGAACGGCGGCGAGATCGGACAGCAACCAGCTAGGCGAGCTAAGTGAACAGCAACTGCGCAGATCAGATTCCTCCGACGACAGAAGACAAACGAGCGCTTCAAGCGATGACTGATGAGTGCCGCCTCGAGCGGTAGACTGTGTCAGTAAAGCGGCCCTCAATCCGCCGATTTACGACATCGCTCTCGCTCTCGCTCTCTCTCTCTGACGAGCAGACAAGGAAAAGGAGACGAGAAAGTGGGCAGTGTGAGTGTGTGCAGCGGCCGTGCAAAGAAGGCGATGGTTATTCTTTCTTGTCTTGTGATTTTAAGGTAATTTCATTTCATACATTGTAACTTCAATTTTTCAATTTGACCCCTCCGCTATTTATTTTATTCCATTTTTCTTCTGAAATAGTCGTTTTTTTTATTTCAAAATTACTTTTATTTTTAATCGTTATTACAACTACTATAACATAATATTAATTAAAAATAAATTATTTATATTCTAACCACTAATATAATATTTACATGATTACTAATAGTGATCCATATTGACAAAAAAAGCTATGAAGTATAATTGTTATAATAAATATTATTAGTATTGATTTGAGTGTATTATTATAATATAATGTTGATCTTGGAGTATTTATATTATAATAATTATAAATTATAACGATTAGAAAATAGTTTATTAATGTTAATTAAAATTAAAATTTTATATTGTAATATTTATTAACTATAATATTATAACACAATTTATTTTTGTTGTTCAGAAATAAAGTGAACATATTATAACATCTATGCATTTGTAATTAGGGATATAAATAAATTGACCGTTAACAAATTTAATATTTGACTTAATAAAAATTTATTTATGTTCATTCAATACATATCAAATTAATTAAATAAATAATTTATTAAATTAAATAAATAAACTTAAATATATATGTATTCAACTCGTTAATATTCATGAATAATATTCGTGAATAATATTTATGAATAACGTTCGTGAATAATATTCATAAATTATATTTATTAATAAAAATTTTATCAATATACCAAATAAATAAAATAAAAAATTAAATGAACAAATAAATTTAAATTATTAAATTTAATAATTAATAAAAAAATTAAATAAATAATTAACAAGTTTGAATTGAAAATTTGATAACATCTAAATAAATTAAATTTAAATTATAAAAATTAAATTAAGTTAAATTTAAATAATCATTTCAATATCTTCATTTATTTTATATTCGATTTGATTTAATTTAATTATTTTTTAAAATAAATTTGAATGCTCTAAAATTTAGTTGACTCAATTTATTTAGGACTCTTTCCGTAACTGTTATAACAATATCTAATTTCAGGAAAAAATATATATATAATGATGTCCTTTTAATAATAAATTAAAAATGGAAGCTACTTTGATTTTTATCCATTTTATAAAAAGTAAGTTTTCGCTCTTTTCTTATTTACCGTGGGCATCCCGTTTTGTCAAATTTTACCATTTAAATCTGTTGCAATTTCTTATATCTGTCAAATTTAAGCCTACGTAATTTTGATGAAAAATACGTAGGTTTAAATTTTAAAAAATATATAATTCTTTTTTAAAAAAAAACAATAGAGGGAAAGCCATATAAATTTTAAAAAACGGTTAGGTGATTATAAATAAAAATTATTAAATATATTTTTAGAAAAATAAATTTTAAATTATAAAAAATAATTATGTAGCAATTTTGATAAACTATATCATGTTCAATTTCAGCCTAAAATTTAAATTTAAATACGGCAATTTCTTAAAGACACATCCAAGATTTAGGATTGGCCAAAAGGTATCCTAAGGTTGATAAATTGTATCATTTTATTATTTTACCCTTTTATCAAATTAATTTTTTCTTTTCTCTCTCTGTTTTTACATGTAATAATTATTCTCTCTTATTTTTTCTTTTAAATTAAATTAAAAAAATTTCTCTATACATACATACAATAATCATTATAATATTGATTTTTAAAAATTAACACCACAATTTAATTATATCAATACAATTGTAATGCTGGTATATTAAGCTATGATGTTGATTTTTAAAATTAGTAAAGAAGAATATATTTAAACTCCTGAGTATTATAAAAATATATAAAATTTGGAATTGCTCTAATTAAAAATTTTTAGATTCATTAATTAATTTTGATTGAAAATAGATTTAAAGAATTTAAATTTTTGATAAAAGAAAAGAAGGTAGTATAGTAAAGATATTAATTACACCAACGTCACGTGCAAAAAGAGAGAAAAAAATATATAATTTAATTTAAAAGAAAAGATAAGAAAAAATAATTATTACATATAAAAAAAGAAAAGAAAAAAGAGAAGAAAAAATTAGGTTTAGCAAAAGGGTAAAACAAAAAAGATATAGATTCTTTTTTTGTTTGACATTCTTAAATCTCGAGACGTCTTTTAGACAATCTCAAATCTTGATGCATTCTTTGAAAATTTGCCAATTTAAATATATAGGTAGCATACCCTCAAGTAATTTTTATCAAAAATATTACTTAAGTCATAAATTTTTAAAAAATAATATATAATTTTTAAAATAAAAATAACAAGGTAAGTGATATAAATCTTGTCATAAATTTTTAAAATGTTATATATAAATTATAAATATTTTCAAAAAATAATCAAAATAGACCGATGTAATCTAGGAGATCATTAGAGTTTGATCAAGCTTTCAAAGTGCCTAACCAATCTCAAAATGACAGTTTTAATCAAAATTATTAGATATTCATTTTCTATTGAAATTTGAATTTAAATATATAGATGCATTATAATAGACCGTTCAAGTATAATCATATTTTATCTTTGGAGATGATTATAAACTTAAGATCTTATATAATTGTGTAAAAAACATATGATGTTTGCGGTGGAAGAAAAGCAAAGAGATTAGGGAATAAAAATATTAGGAAAAAAAATAATCGTAGGTATCATCGTTGAAAGTAAGAAAATGAAATTAATATCATTAACAAATTTGGTAAATAAATAAAAATTTATTTATGTTCGTCCAATATACATAAGATTAATTAAATAAATAAATAAATTTGAACAACTTATTAAATTAATGAACAAGCATAAATATATATGTGTTCAGTTCGTTAATATTTGTGAACAAAGTTTATTAACAATGTTTGTGAACAATGTTCATGAATAAAATTCTTATCAATATACTAAACTTTTAAAATAAAAAAATAAATTTGTATTATTAAACTTAATAATCAACTAAAAATTTAAATTAAAAATTTGAAAACATCTAAACGAACCAAACTCGAACTCATAAAAAAAATTAAATCAAATTGAAACAATTATTTCAATAATTTAGTTCATTTTAAATTCGACTTGATTTAATTTGACATGATTATCTTATTAAATTAACTTGAACATCATAAAATTTAATTTAGCTTGACTTGATTCGTTTGCTACCTTAGGACACAACTTTGTAAAGTGATAAGCAATCGAATAAAGGAGCAACAATACATATGGAATCTGACTTATGCTTCGATATTTCAAATGTGTTCGATCATTTGGACAAATCCGGTGTATGATTTGTTAATTTATAAAAATTGGCGTGTAATTTTGAGTATTTTTAAAAACCTAATTATATATTTTAGTATATTTTGTAATAATTTCGAGAGCAAACAAGATAATTAGGGGTAAAAGATCATACAATGATCCCAGACGCCTCACATGATTAATTTCATAATAATTTATAAAGAGATAAATCAACACACAATTTCTCCCATAATTATTTATAGAGAAATAAATTACGAACCATCTTTGGTTATTAAATAAGATCATTGTATGAAGTCGAATAAAAAGAGCGACAATACATATAGAATCATGCTTCGATATTTCAAATGTGTTTCAATAGTTTGGACAAATCCAGTGCATGATTTGTTAATTTATAAAATTTGGCGTGTAATTTTGAGTATTTTAAAAACCTAAGTATATGTTTTAGAATATTTTGTAATAATTTTGGGAGCAAACAAAATAATTAGTGATAAAAAGTAAATCATCATCGATCCCATAATTATTTATAAAGAGATAAATCATGGATAACTTTTGGTCATTGAACAGTATTCTTGCACGGAGACTAGCGAAGTATGATCCACGGGAAAGTCGGAGAACTACTAACTGGACAACCGCAGGGCAGAGTGATCTGGGCCGGTCGTCGGGGCTTGACTCTGATCGGGGGGCACCGCCGGTCTACTGTTCCAGATGTCCAGTCGGGTATCTGCACAGATCAGAGAGAGACGGAGGGTTAGCTGAGAGCTCCAGGCGAAGAGCCTGGGGATCCCGCT
>JBBUKS010000059.1:5351801-5369896 GCA_038050645.1 Hedychium gardnerianum | reverse complement strand
AAATTTATATAAAACTAATCCGGTCATATAAATTTATATAAAACCAACTTGGTCATATAAATTTATATAAAACTAATTCAGTCATATAAATTTATATAAAACTAACTCGTCTCTAATAGGCATGATTTATTTTTCTCTCGGTTTAGCAAATAATTTTCATATTTGCCTTTTGTCTAGTCCACCTCGACTTAATCTCTTTCTCTCTCTTTTTGACTATTTGGAAATTATATTCTCTAACTAGTTTTACGTCTTAAAGAAAAATGATCGTAGTGTGTGTGACTCAATAGGTTCCCTGTTATGTTAGTTATTCATAAATTACCATTAATTATAAAAAGATCATGAGTGATACCTAGTAGTATGTCATGATCCTTAATTGACAGGAAAATCATAGATGATTTCAGAATGAATTCTGAACTCTTCAGCAACTACAATAATCAATAACTCTGGCGCTTAACTATCTATGTCAGTTTTCTTCTTGAAAACCAACTTACACTCAATAGGTGTTATACCTTCAGGTGGGTCCACTAAGTTTCAAACTTGGTTTTTATACATGGAATCCATTTTCGACTTCATGACGCTTAACCATTTATCATTTTCTGAACTTTTCAGCACTTCTTCATAACTAGTAGGCTCCTCATCCTCAATGAGCAACACGTCTTTCGATTCACTTATGAGAAATCCATATCTCTCGGGAATTCGATGTGTCCTACTAGATCTACGAAGAGGCGGTGTATTAATAGGTTTAGTCATTACCTGATCATTATAAGTAATTAGTTGTGATTCTTGATTAGACATCTCTTCGGTGTTTATTGGAGTCTCTTGAACTATCCTAAGTTCAACCTCACTTCCACTTTTTTCCTATAAGAGAAATATTTTCTCTAGGAATACAGCATGCCTTGAGACAAATATTTTTTATTCCAAGGAATAATAAAATTGATATCCCCTTGTTTTCTTAAGGTAACCAATAAATAGATACTTATCAGACTTAGCATCTAGCTTATTTGATACAACCTTTTCACATAAGTAGGACAACTTCATGTCTTCAAATAAGACAAAAGAGGTTTCTTACCAGTCCATATCTCATATGGAGTAGTAGAGACTATCTTAGTCAGGACTCTGTTTAGCAAGTAAATTGTCATCTCAAGTGCAAAATCCCAAAAGGATTTGGGAAGATTTGCATGATTTATCATCAACCTAATCATGTCCAACAAGGTTCGATTTCACCTTTTTGACACACCATTATGTTGTAGTGTATGTGACGGAGTCCATTGAGATAATATATCATTGTCCTTGAGATAATCCAAAAACTTTTGGCTTAAGTATTCACCACCTTGATCTAATCGAAATATTTTGATACTTTTACCAAGTTGTTTCTCTATTTCATGTCTAAATTCTTTTAACTTATCAAAAGCCTTATACTTGTATCTTAATAGATACATATATCCAAATCTTGAGTGATCATCAATAAAAGTAATGAAGTAGATATAACCTCCTCGTGCATGAGTTGACATGGGTCCACATACATCGATATATATAAGGCCTAGAATATCATTCTCTCATTCACATTTTACTTTAAAAGGTAACTTAGTCATCTTACCTTTTAAGCATGAAGCATATATATCAAATGAATCTAATTCAAAGGATTCTAAAATGTTAGTCTTTTGCAATTCGATCATGCGTTTTTTACTTATATGGCCAAGGCGACAATGTCACGCGTAAGAGGTTAATTGATCGTCTCTTCGAGTGTGTTTGTTTTGATATTGAATACGTCATTGGATATATCTAACACGTAGATTTCATTGCATAATGTTCCAGTTCCATAAAGAATATTATTCAAAGTTGTATAATAACAATTGTTACTAAAAGTCAAATGAAAACTTTTTCTATTTAAACAAGAAATAGAAACAATGTTCTTTATTAATGAATGAACATAATAACAATTATTCAATTCCAAAACTAGTATATTAGGGAGTTTCAACAAATAAGTTGATATGACTATAGCTATAACTTTTGCTCCATTGTCAACTCACATATTTGATTCTCCCTTGACTAGTATTCTACTATTCCTTAGCCCCTGTATATTATTACATATATGTTAGACACACCATGTATCCAATACCCAAGTGCCATAAGAAATAGTATGACATTTAATAACGAAGATACCTGAAGCAGATGGAGCATCGGATGTCGTCTTTTTCTTCAAGGACTTAAGATAAATCTTGTAGTTTCTTCTCCAATGTCCCATTTTACCGTAGTGGTGACAAAGGCCCTTTGGAGGCGGTTCTTCTATTTTAGCCTTCTTCTTCCCTTTTGCTTGAGTCTTTGTCTTCCTTTTCTTAGAATTTTTCTTAGAAGAGTCAAACAACATCACAACTTTCAATTCTTTCTTAACCGATGGTTCCACTATTTTAAGCATGTTGATCAATTCAGGAATTATGGATTCAAGATGGTTCATCTGATAGTTCATCACAAATTATGAATAGTTATCAAGCAAACTGTGTAGAATTAAGTCAATATTTAACTCATGATCCATCATAAATCCAAGTGATCTCAACCGTTCAATGTAGACATTCATCTTTAGTGCATACTGCACTGCAGATGAACCCTCCTGCATCTTTGAGAAAAAGAAAAGCTTAGAGACCTCAAACCATTCGTATCTCTCTCGCTCATTAAATAACTCACGAAGATGATAAACAATAGTATAAGCATAAATATGCTCATGTTGTTTTTATAGTTCAGGAGACATCGAAGCCAACATGATGCAATTTGCAAGCTCAGAATCAGTCGTATACTTCTGATGGACCAATATTTTAGTTAGAAGTTACATCATCCTCCAGACTTAAGGGAAGAGGCTCTTTAAGGATATAGGCAATTTTCTCAACCTTGAGAACAATTCTCAGGTTTTGAAGTCAATCCAAGAAATTCAGCCCTATGAGTTTGTTTGTTTCCAAAATCAAGAGCAAATTCAAAAAAGACATGCTTAATCTAACAACCTAGAAATACAAAATTGAGTGTATAAGAGAGATGAATTAAAAATGGCATTCAAATAATTCATATTCGAAAAAAGAATCTCACTTACTTATCAAATTTAAGAGTTCTTACTTTGAATTTGGGAGATGATTGATTTTCTCCAAGTGAGTTAATATCCACTATAGATAAGAATAACCTTGAAATGAGTCCCACAAGTCATTCTTAGTTCTAGTGGTAGGTATCAAATATATCACATATATATAACTATCACATTATGCTATCAATAATTGATATTTGCATAAACATTGGGTTATTAACTCATTGACATATATACATCATATGCATATCACCCAACTTCACCTCTATCCATATTAACCTTGAAGTGAATCCAATAAATTAATGCTTCAAGTTAAAGCCAACTCATTAATCATGAGATCATATCTCAATGGTTTGAACAAGTCTAATTTCAAGTTAGGCTTGGAGTAAGTCCAACAACCCATACAAGGAATTAAACTCTGATTCTTACCATATTAATGGAAGGTGTAAACTTTAAAATTTGAATAAGAGATTTACTTAATTTAGGTCTCATCAATTACAAGCAAAGAAAGTATACAAAATTGTAAACTATATTCATGGAATAACATAGCATAATCATGACATAAATCATGGCATAGTTATCATAAATTAATTAGGAAACAATATCATGAAGAATCCATAAACCACAATTCCTTAATTAGATTAGGAAACAATTTTCAAAATTGAAATTTCCTAACAGATTAGGAAATAATTTTCAAAATTGGAATTTCCTAACAAATTAGGAAATAATTTCCAAATTTTGAAATTATACATCAGATTAGGAAACAATTTCCATATCCGAAATTTCTTAATTTTCCAATAAAATTTACGATAACCTACGACATGTGAAAAACAAAGATCTATGATCTATGTTGAAACACAAGTGGCTTTAATACTACTGTTGGGGTTTTTGCATGTACAAAATATACATGTTTTCAAAAAACATGCAGCGGAAGCTAAATAATTTCTTAAATTATTACAACACGCATCACACAATCTCAAGAACATACATGTGCAAGACATAACCATAGATTAAAAAACTCGTTTAGAGGTTATACTTGTCTGATGATGTTTAACGAAAATGACATCAACTAGCAAGCCTAATCATACTTGCCTCTATCGATATCCACGCCGAGCTTTCTTTGAGACAACTTCGCAAGCAATAAGCCACATCTTTGTTTGGTACTATCCAAAGGAAGGAGATGACATGAACCGAAGAGAAGAGGTCCGACCAATAATTGGCTGGCAAAAGAGAGGTTCAGCCAAACTAGAAGTTTCAGCCAAGAGGGAGAATTCGGCCAACTCCTTGAAAGTAAGAGAAGGTTCGGCCGGAGGGGTCTTCACCAAGGGTGACCGATGGCTAGAGATGGTCGGCGACACAAGAAGGGTCGTGACCAAAAATGGGACGACGACTTCTTGGTGTTCAGAGGCAACAAGAGGAGAAGGGGCGACACTTCAATAGGGTTTTGCAAAGAATTCCTTTTCTTTATTTATGAAGAGGTATTATATATATCTTTTTATAAAACCAACTCGGCCATATAAATTTATATAAAACTAATCTAGTCATATAAATTTATATAAAACCAACTTGGTCATATAAATTTATATAAAATTAATCCAGTCATATCAATTTATATAAAACCAACTTGGTCATACAAATTTATATAAAACTAATCTGGTCATATAAATTTATATAAAATTAACTTGGTCTTATAAATTTATATAAAACTAATTCGGTTATATAAATTTATATAAAACCAACTCGTCTCTAATAGGCGTGGTTTATTCTTCTCCCAGTTTGACAAATAATTTTCATATTTGTCTTTTGCTTGGTCCAACCAAACTTAATCTATTTCTCTCTCTTTTAGACTTTTAAAGAATTATATTCTCTAACTCATTTTATGTCTTAAAGAAAAATACTCATAGTGCGTGTGACCTAATAGGTTTTCGATTATGTTGGTCATTCATAATTGATCATTAATTATGAAAAACTCATGAGTGATACATAGTAGTACATCATAACCCCCAATTGATCAAAAAATCATAAATAATTTCAGAACGAATTATAAACCCTTTAACAACTACAGTAATTAGTGACTATGTTCCTTTCACGCATCTTATACCCAATTAGTTCAGGACATGGTCTATATGTGAGTCTCCACTAGGCTGACTACGTCACACCTAGCCCAAGTAGTAGTTTCTTATCCCACGTATTCAAATTACTCAAATACATATCTTGACATATTTTGTTTTGACCAAAGACTTATGAGTAATAATCCTGACCAAAGGTCATATGGTATACATCTCCTTATAAATGGAGTGGTGAATCCTTTGTGGGCTATTCAAACACCTTCGGGTATATTGACTTATATTCAATCATCCTATAACTACATCTCTTAGGAGATGTATAGCAAAGATGTCAAAGTATAAGCCTCCATAACTAAGATGACTTAAACACCTCAAGTCTAAAGAAAACTTGCACTCGAACTACAATGAGATCTTCATTGACATATATAAAATCACATGAAGTCTTATAGCAGGTCACATCTGATAAACTAATTACTCTTAACTAGTATCCATATGTTAACTCTCAACATCTCAATGTTTTCAGCCAGCAATGATCGACTACTTGGATAAATCAAGGAGTATAACATATGGTAGTTTTACAGAATCAACGATGTCTAGTCTCATCAATTCATCGACTAGGGATATTTCAATACATATATAATTATATATGATGAGATACCCACTAACTGTGATCCAATTATAATTTCTCTCATGATATGCATTGTATTGTGAACTTCATTAATTGAGTTTAAGATCTAATCACATATTATAGAATATATACTTAAAAAGTGAATTTTTATTTATCAAATAAATAAGATAATATTTAAGGTGATTGTCTTAGGACACCTCTCAAACATAACAAGAGGCATTCCCAAGTAAAGAAATGACATAGACTTGAGATATTTGTGTCATAACTTGGATATTCTCCAACTTTGGGCCAATAATACTTGTTGTGTAAATAGCTAACTTCATCAAATTTACTAACAATCTTGAAGCAGATCCAAAGTCCTTTAAAGTCTAAATTAAGATGCTCACAAACATACTATCTCCTTTGGACACAAGCAATAGATCATCCACAAAGACCAAATGAGTAATTTGTATTGTTTTGCATTTTTTATGGTAGTTGAAATCCAACTCTAAAGTTCTCAATTTTATTGGTGTAGAGAAGTGTTCAGATAGAGTATGAAAAGAAGAGATGGCACTGGATCACCTTGCCTAAGTCCTCTTTCAAATAGTTATGAAAACATCCATTCATAAAAATGGAATAGGAGGCTATTGTTACACATTGCATTACCCATCCTCTAAAAGTTTCATTAAAGCCCAAAGCATGCATGACACCATTTATGAAATTTCAACTGACTATAAAATATGTCTTTCTTAAATCCACTTTAATCATATATCTTGGAGATATCCTCTTTCTAGAATATTGACCGAGCATTTGTTGTGCCAAGTGAATGTTCTCTGCAATATTTCTTCCTCCTATAAAGGCTGTCTAAGCTTGGTCAATAATAGAATTTAGTACCATAGCTAATCTATTGCAATGACTTTAGAGATTACTTTATAATACATTACAACATGAAATAAGTCTATAGTCCTCAACTATATGTGTGTGATGTGACTTCAAAACCAACACTAAGATTGTATGATTTGCTTGCTTCAGCAAGGCTCATAATGTACAAAATTCTCATACAACTACGTTAATTGTTCTCCAACAAGATCTCATGTTGACTTGAAAAATTTAGCGAAATATACATCTGGCCCTAGAGATTTATCATCTCCTATACTAAAGAGTGTCTTCTTGATTTCCTCGTCAGTTATCTCCTTGCTAAGTTTTTCAGCTTGTTGTTGTGTAAGTTTTGATCCCATCTTAAACACCCTATGATTAAGTCTAGTAGTCTCTTCTTTTATCCTTAGTAGTTTCACATAATACTATATAAATTCCTCCACTATCTCTTATTGCGATGTTGTCAAAGTACCATTTGTCTTCTTGATTGTTGATAAGTGTTATTCATGCATACTTCTTAGTACTGTTTTGCATACATTTTGTGTCATTGCATGAGCATATTTTGCATACATATATCTTTTCTTTATTATTTTTTATACTTTTAGTTCGGAGAACTATTCCTTGTACTTTTGATTGACAGGACGTGATTGCGGAGCAAAAATAAAGCAAAAAGTCGTGGAAAGGGAAGCTATAGAGAGGAATATGCTCTGGCCGTGTCCTATGACACGAGCGTGTTCCTTCGGACGAATTCAGATGAATTCAGACGCAAAAAGGATAGACAAAGGGGATTGCTTCGCCTGACATGGTCGTACCAATCTCCATAGAAGATGTCCCTCTTCAAAACTTTGGCTAGCACGATCATGCCCTATTCAATAACACGGTCATGCCCCTCTTGGTATAACTGTACCATTCTCCATAGAATGTTGGCTGGATTGACACGACTATGCCCTCCTAGAACGACCATGGCGCGACATACCCAATCTATGGCTGGGTGATTTTTCAACCATTTTTGATGGTTATTTGGCCCTATAAAAGGGATATGAAGCCCCCAAACCGCGGGCGGGGGGTGGGGGAGGTTCTCCCTTTCAAGGGGAAACCCTATAGCACGAAGGAGGAGGAGCCACCGTGATGATTTGTCTACTTTCGGAGCAAGGAGATGATCTGAATACACAGATAGATTCCTAGCTAAGTATTTCTTCTCCTTTCATACTCTAATTTGGATTATAAGAATGTTTTCTCCCCTGTCTTTGGATTGTTCTCTCTTCTCCATAAAGTAATTTCTGAATTCTAGGATTAGGTATTAACTACGATATAATTATTGATACTTGTTTTAAGTAATTGTTTCTTTCCCTATTGTATGACATGTATGTTCTATGTTCTTCTTTATTGTATGGATGTCTTGGGACAAGGTTGTTGGGGATTTTGGGTGTACAAAATACATATGTTTTCAATAAAATACACACCAAAAGTGAAACTATTGACATAAAAATTGTTCACGCATCCCAAAATGACAAGATCATACATGTGTAAGACATAAACATAGATCTAGAGGTTGTTTAAAGGATATACAAATCTGATGATGTTTAGAGGAAAATGCATCAACTAGCAAATCTCACAAGACTTACCTTTATTAGTATCCATGCCGAGATACCTTTAAGACGACTTCGTAAGTCACAAGTCGCATCTCCATTTTGGTACTAGCCAAATGAAGAAGCCGACGTGATCCGAGAGAGGGCCGACGGCAAGAGAAGGCCGATGACACCAAGGGGTGGCGACACCCAGATGGCCAGCGGTGGAAGGGAGGGCCGACGACGAACAAGTGGCCAGTTATGAGGAGGAGCAGGCAGCGAGAGGTGGTGATAGTACAAAGGGGGTGACACCTCTAGGGTTCGGCTGCAACTCTAGGGGAGAGGAGAAAAACCAAAACACAAAACAAAAAAAACCTTTTTCTTTTTCTCCCATGAAGAGGTCTTTTATACCTCTTCATTAGGTTTGAGGAACAAGTCAAGCTCATAACCCATAAGTTGGCCCAACTCGCCTGCAAGAGGTATGACTTAAAATCCAAACCCATGTCACATGAGTAGGCACAACCCACCTACAAGAGGCATGGCCCAAACACGCTTCCGGCCTGACAAATACTTTCCATATTTGCCCTTTGCTTGGTCCAACCAGACTTAATCTCTCTCTATCTAAGAATCTTATTCTCTAACTTATTTTTATGTCTTTTAGATATTATAGTAGTATGTGCAACCCAATAGGTTCTCAGTTATGTTAGTCATTCATAATTAACTATTAATTATGAATAGATTATGAGTGACATCTACTAGTACATTATGACCTCCAATTGACCGAAAAATCATAATTGACTTCAAAACAAATTCTGAACCGTTCAACAACTACAATTATCATTATTTCCATTCCTTTCACTCATCTTATACTCACTTGGTTTAGGACATGATCTATGTGTCAGGCCCCACTAGGTTGACTATGTCACATCTAGTCCAAGTTGTAGTTCCTTGTCTTGTGGATTCAAATTACTCAAACACGTATCCAAGATGACTATCCTCTTGATATGTTTTGTTTTGGCCAAAGACTTATCAGTAATAATCCCGATAAGAGACCATAGAATATACATCTCCTTATAAAATATAAAATGAGTGGTGAATTCTCTATGAGTTATTCAAACACTTTCGGGCATATTGATTTATACTCAATCATCCCATAACTAGACCTCCTAGGAGATGTATAACTAAGATGTCAAATCATAAACCTCCATGACCAAGGTGACTCGAATACCTCAAGTTTAAGGAAATTTGCACTCGAGCTACAATAATATCTTCATCGACATGTAAAGAACCATATGAAGTCTCATAGCATATCACATCCAATGAACTAGTTACCCTTGACTAGCATCCACATATTAACTCGTAACATCCCTATGTCTCCAACCAGTGAGGTTCGACTGCTTGGATAAACTAAGGAGTATAATATATGTTAGTCTCATAGAATTGACGATGTCTAGTCTCATCAATTCATTGACTAGAAAAGATTTCAATACGTACATAATTACACATTATGAGATACTCACTAATTGTAATCAAATTATAATTTCTCTCATGCTATGCTTTGTATTGTGGGCTTCATTAATTGAGTTTAAGATTGAATCACATACATATATAATGCACACCTAACTAGTGAATTTTATTTATCAAATAAATAAGATAATGTTTAAGGTGATTGCGTTTAGGACATCTTTCAAATATAACATACTCTCACTTGGCCTAATACCAATAGCCTTAGTATCTAATACCAAAGGCCTCGACATGCTTCTCGAACTTATTTTGTGGTAAAGGTTTTGTTAAAGGATCTACTAGATTCCTTTCAGTGGGAGTTTTCTCAATTTATATTTCTTTCCTACTTATGATATCTCTGATCAAGTGATAGCAATGAAGCACATGTTTAGATCATTGATGAGACCTGGATTCCTTGGCCTATGAAATGACCTCATTGTTGTCGCAGTAAACTGGTAATGCTTCAACAATGCCCGGAACCACTCTAAGTTCAGTGTTGTCGTCACCGCAAGTGCATGGTAATGTCGTCAAATAATAAAAAGATATCGATCCCACAGGGATTGTAGACTAAGGCCTTAGTGATTTGGTGAAGGAAGTTAGCTAGACTAATTAAATTGTGAGTTTGTGAACTTAAGAGAGAAAGGTGTGAGAGAGTGCTTAAGAGAAAGAGAGAGAGTTGTGAGGTCTAGGTCCAAGTGATGTGTGAGGATTGGTTTGGGGAGTGATTTTAGACTTTCAGTTTTACTATGATGTTAGACAATATCCTTATAACATGATCATCTCCTAATTCTCAACATTACTCCTATGAACTAGGGTAAATTCCTATGTCAAGGTCTTTTAACTCTAGAAAGTGGAATATGTATCGGTGTCCTCTGTCACTAAGGGCACAAGTGTTCGGTTGAATGAGAATCCTTTGTCACTAAAGATCTCCCGATTATCCAGTCTAGTAACAACCCTAACATAGAAGTAAAATCCTAGATCTAAATACATCATTCACATACATATTTCATCAAACATGCATAATGCACAACACACATAACATAAGAGATAACATCTCATAGAAATAGGAAATTGACATATCCACAGTTTATACATCATCAATCACATCATAGTTACTCCCTAATCCTAGAATACAAGAGATCTACTTCATGGAAAGGGAAAGAAAATTCAATGACATGAAGATAAATATTCAAGCCCTAATCTAGAAGAAAGAGAGAAAGAATTCTTAGTCGGTAGTTGTCTTGGTCTTTGAAAGTCCTCTCTTTCCTTTGATGATGATGGATCAGAGAAATCCATCTCGAATCGTCGGAGAAATCTCTAGAAGATGAAGTGTGAAGGACCTAAGATTCTCCCAAGAAGGGAAGAACCACCTCCTCTCACAAAGGAGCAAAACCCCCCCTTTTATACCTATGAGACACGACCTAGGTCACTCCTAGCACATGGTCGTGTCTCTGAAAACACAGTCGTGTCTTGAGGTACTGATGGGTGGAGGCACAACTGTGTTTGGGAGACACAGCCCAAGTTTGAGGAGGAGCCTTGAATCTGCCCAAACTAGTCACACGGTCATGTCTGGGAGACACAGCCATGCCTAAGCCTCCTTCACAGGTGTCACACGGCTGTGTCTAGGAGACACGACCGTGCCTTGAGCTTGTACTACTCTTGAGGCACGCCCTGAATCTGGCCATGCCTGGGAGGCACAACCAGGGTTTTTCCTGGCTTATTTGCTTCCTGCTCTGCTTTCTACTATGTTTTTCCTACTTTGCTCTTCGTAAAAGTTCCGTTTCGCTCCAAAATGCATCCTGTAGATGAAAACACAAGAAGAGCATATCTCAAAATAATATGGAGTAAAAAACATGATATATAATAAAATGAGGTACGATGGTGTAGATCATGTCAATGAAATATAAGAAGATGTGCGACAGACAATGTATAAAATGATATATAATCTACTCACATCATTCAGTGATGAAGTTCTTGATCCAAATTGCTTCTTTGGCTGCTTCAGAAGCCGTAATGTATTCTACCTCAGTGGTAGAATCAATAATAATTTCTTGTTTGGAACTTTTTAAACTTATTACGCCTCCATTTAAGATGAATATGTATCCAGGTTGAGATTTGGAGTCATCCTTGTCCGTCTGGAAACTGGCATCAGTATATCCGCGTATTACCGTATCACCTCCTCTATATACCAAGAACAAGTCCTTAATTTTTCTTAAGTAGATAAGAATTGCCTTAATAGCCACCAAATGATTCATCCCTAGATCTGACTGATATTTGCTCGTAACACTCAGAATGTACGATACATCGGACCTAGTACACATCACAACATGCATGATTGATCCTATAGTTGATGCATATGAGATTTGACTCATGCGAATCCTCTTGTCTTGTATGTTCGAGCACATAGACTTAGAAAGGTGAATCTCATGTTTCATGGGAAGAAGATATTTCTTGAATTCTTCTATGCTAAACCATTTTAGCATGTTATCTATGTATGTAGACTACGAAAGACTAAGTAATCATCTTGATCTATCTCTATAGATCTTGATCCCTAGGATATAGGTTGCTTCTCCCATACTTTTCATGGAGAATGTTTTTGATAACCAAACTTTGATTGACTGTAGAATAGACATATCATTTCCTATGAGCAATATGTTATCTACATATGACACCAAGAACGCAACCACACTCCTACTAACCTTCATGTATACGCAAGATTCATTTGAATTTTGTAAGAAATCAAAATTTTTGATTACATTATTAAAACGGATATTCCAACTCATGAATTCTTACTTTAATCAATAAATGGACCGTTGAAGCTTGCATATTTTATTTTTGTAAATAAATGTAAAACCCTCAGGTTGTATCATATACATATCTTCAGAAAGATTTTCATTGAGGAAAGTTGTTTTCACATCCGTTTGTCATATCTCATAATCATAATGAGCTGTTATGGCTAGGAGTATCCGAATGGATTTAAGCATGGCTACTTGTGAGAATATTTCATCATAGTCAATACCCTATTTTTGATGATAGTCTTTCATCACTAATTTTACTTTGTAGGTAATCACATTACTACTCATGTCAATTTTATTCTTAAAAACCCATTTACACCCAATAGGTGTTATGCCTTCGGGTGGGTCTACTAAGTTTCAAACTTGGTTTTCATACATGTGTTTCATTTCCGACTTTATGACTTTTAACCATTTGTCCCTTTCCAAACCTTTTGGAACTTCTTCGTAACTAGTAGACTCCTTATCCTCTATGAGCAACACGTATTTCGATTCACTTATGAGGAATCCATATCTCTCAGGATTTGATGTGTTTTACTAGATCTACGAAAAGGTGGTGTATTTATAGGTTCAACTGTTATCTCATCCTTATGAGTAATTAGCTGTGGTTATTGATTAGGCATCTATTCAGTGTCTACCGAAGTCTCTTGAACTATCCCAAGTTCAACCTCACTCCTACTATTTTCCTGTAAGAGAAACTCTTTCTCTAGGAATACATCATGCTTTGAAATAGACATCTTTTGTTCCAAGGGATAATTGAATTAATAACCCTTTGTTTTCTTAAGGTAACTAATAAATAAACACATATCAAATTTAACATCTAGCTTATCTGATATAATTCTTTTTACATAAGCAGGAAAACCCCATGTCTTCAAATAAGACAAATGAGTCTTCTTACTAGTCCATATCTCATATGAAGTGGTAGAGACTGTCTTGGTCGGGACCCTATTTAGCAAGTAAACAACTATCTCGAGTGTGTAACCCAAAAGGATTTGGGAAGACTTGCATGATTCATCATCGACCTAACCATGTCCAACAAGGTTCGATTTTGACTCTCTGACATACCATTGTATTGTGATGCGTAAGGTGAAGTCTATTGAGACAATATGTCATTGTCCCTGAGATAATTCAGAAACTCTTGGCTTAAGTATTTGCTATCTCGATCTGATTGAAATACTTTGATACTTTTTCCAAGTTGTTTCTCTACTTCATGTCTAAATTCTTTAAATTTTTCAAAAGCCTCAGACTTGTATCTTAATAGATACACATACCCAAATCGTGAGTGATCATCGATAAAGATAATGAAGTAGCTATAACCTCCTTGTGCATGAGTTGACATGAGTTCACATACATTGGTGTGTATAAGACCCAATACATCATTCTCACATTCACCTTTTCCCTTAAAAGATAACTTAGTCATCTTGTCTTTTAAGCATGAAGTACATGTATTAAATGAATCTAACTTAAAAGATTCCAAAATGTCGATCTTTTATAATTCGATCATGCGTTTCTTGCTTATATGTACAAGGAGACAATGCCACATGTAAGAGATTAATTGATTGTCTCTTCGAGCATGTTTGTTGCTCGTTTCAATATTGAATATGCCATTGGATATGTCTAATGCATAGATCCCATTGCATAACATTCCAATCCCATAAAGAACACAATTCAAAGTTATGTAACAACAATTGTTATTAAAAGTTAGATGAAAACCTTTTTTTATTTAAGCAAGAAATAGAAATAATATTCTTTATTAATGAAGGATCATAATAATAATTATTCAATTCTAAAACTAGTCCACTAGGGAGTTTCAACAAATAAATTCCTATGATTATAGACACAACTTTTGCTCCATTGTCAACTCACAAATTTGATTCTCCCTTAACCAGTCTTCTACTATTCCTTAGCTCCCATATGTTATTACATATATGTGAGACACACCTTGTATCCAATACCCAAGTGCTAGAAGAAATAGTATGATATTAATAACGAAGATACCTAAAGCAGATGGGACATCAGATGTCTTCTTCTTCTTTAAGGACTCAAGATAAATCGTGTAGTTTCTTCTCCAATGTCCCATCTTACTGTAGTGGTGAGATGAGCCCTTTGGAGCCGGTTCTTCTGTCTTAGCCTTCTTCTTCCCTTTTGCTTGAGTCTTTGTCTTCTTCTTATTAGAACCTTTCTTAGAAGAATCAAACAACATCATAGCTTTTAGTTCTTTCTTGACAGATAACTCACTGTCTTAAGCATGTTGATCAACTCGGGAATTGTGAATTCAAGATGGTTCATTTGATAGTTCATCACAAATTGTGAATAGCTATTAGGCAAACTATATAAAATTAAGTCAATACTTAACTCATGATCCATAACAAATCCAAGTAAACCTAACCGCTCAATGTAGCCATTCATCTTTAGTATAAACTATACCGCAGATGAACCCTCTTGCATCTTTTAGTGAAAGAGAAGCTTGGAGACCTCAAACCATTGGGATCTCACTACTCATCAAACAACTCGCGAAGATAATAAATAATAGTATAAACATCCATATGCTCATGTTGCTTTTGAAGTTTAGGAGACATCGAAGCTAGCATGATACAACTTGTAAGCTCAGAATCTATCATATGCTTCTGATAGACCAACCTTTGGTCATCAGTAACATTATCAATCAGACTTTAGGCAAGAGGATCTTCAAGGACATAGACAATCTTCTCAATCTTGAGATAAATTTTCAAGTTTCGAAGCCAGTCCAAGAAGTTCAGCCCTATCAATTTGTTTGTGTCCAAAATTGAGCGTAAATTCATAGAAGTTATGCTAATTCTAACAACCTAGAAATACAAATGAGCATATATGAAAGATGAATTGAATATGTAATGCAAACATGCAACCTAGAAATACATATGTTTTCGATAAAACATACAACGAAAGCAAAACTATTGACATAAAAATTATTCGCGCATCCCAAAATGATAAGATCGTACATATGTAAGACATAAACGTAGATCTAAAGGTTATTTAAAGGATATACTTGTCTGATGATGTTTAAAGAAAAATGCATCAACTAGCAAATCGCACAAGACTTACCTCTATTAGTATCCATGCCGAGATACCTTCAAAATGACTTCACAAGCCACAAGTTGTGTCTCCATTTTGGTACTAGCCAAATGAAGAAGATGATGCAATCCGAGAGAGGGATGGCGACAAGAGAAGGTCGATGACACCAAGGGGCGACAACACTCGGATGGTTGATGACGGATGGGAGGGTCGGCAGCGGACGGGTGGCCGATTGTGAGGAGCAGCCGACGACGAGAGGTGGCGCCGGCACAAAGGAGGCGACACCTCTAGGGTTCGGCGACAACTCTAGGGGAGAGGAGAAAAACCAAAACACAAGACAAAAAAACCTTTTTCTTTTTCTCCCATAAAGAAATCTTTTATACCTCTTCATTAAGCTTGAGGAACAAGTCAAGCTCACAACCCATAAGTCGGCTCGACCTGACCGCAAGAGATATGACATAAAACCCAAACCCATGTCACATGAGTAGGCCCAACCCACCTACAAGCGGCATGACCCAAACACGCTTTTGACCCGACAAATACTTTCCACATTTGCCCTTTGCTTGGTCTAACCAGACATAATCTCTCTCTATCTAAGAATCTTATTCTCTAACTAATTTTTATGTCTTTCAGATATACTCGTAGTGTGTGTGACCCAATTAGTTCCCAATTATGTTGGTCATTCATAATTAACTGTTAATTATGAATATATCATGAATGACACCTAGTAGTATATCATAACCCTCAATTGACCGAATAATCATAGTTGACTTCAGATCAAATTCTAAACCCTTTAGGAACTACAATTATCAGTGCTTCTGTTCATTTCACTCATCTTATACTCCCTTGGTTTATGACATGGTCTATGTGTCAGTCCCCACTAGGTTGATTATGTCACACCTAGTCCAAGTTGTAGTTCCTTGTCTTATGGATTCAAATTACTCAAACACATGTCCAAGAAGACAATCCTCTTGACATGTTTTGCTTTGGCCAATACTTTTGAGTAATAATCCTAACAAGATGTCATATGGTATACGTCTCCTTATAAAATGAGTGGTGAATCCTCAATGGACTATTCAAACATCTTCGGACATATTGACTTATACTCAATCATCTCGTAGCTACACCTCCTAGGAGATGTATAGCTAAGATGTCAATGCATAAGCCTCCATGACCAAGGTGACTTGAATAGCTCAAGTCTAAGGAAACTTGCACTCGAGCTACAATGAGATCTTCATCGACATGTAAAGAATCACATGAAGTCTCATAGCAGGTCACATCCAATGAACTAGTTACTCTTAACTAGTTTCCACATATTAACTATCATGCCTCGAAGGCATACTTATCGCAAGATCAGATGATACCCCCTAATGACAATGTGAGAAATACGATACCGAACTTAGTTCATGCAAAAATAAAAATCGATATAAGATAAAAACTCATTATCTTTTAAAATGCTAATGCGTGTATGTATGCATGTACATGTGAACATACTAAACAAGATAAAAGATACTATTCTAACACAACTCCAAGATATACAAATAAGCAATCCAAAACAACAGTGGAAAAAGAACACCAACATAATTCAAAGAAAACCAAAAATGGATATCAAGTGGGACTGACAACTAGGACCTTTGAGTGACACGACACATTCTCTACTTGCTAACCTGGAAGTCAAAGGAAAAGGAAGGGATAGTGAGTACAAAATACTTAGTGGGTATAAGACAGATAGTGCATGATACTGCATATAAGGAGATCAATGATAGTAGTATCAGGAAAGGTTACTAATATAAATAAGTACACCAATATAATTATTTGCTAACAAAAGCATAAACAATAACATATCCCTTCACTAACTTTCTCCACCAGGTATAACCAATAAATCAGGAGTACATATAGCACATCCAAAAATCACTTGCATGAAAACAACACATAACAAGTATATAACAAGCATATAACAAGTCCTGATTGCGCGCAAACTCATGCTACCACTATCTAGTCTAGTGGGCAGTCAAGGTTATTGTCTGTGGAAGAAACACTCTATCACGGACGGGTCCAGTGAGCAGATAGGATATATCGATAGCTATCTAGCTACGAACTATGGGAGAAATGCTTTACCACAGACGGGTCCCGTGGGCAGTTTCGATATATATAAGTGATCACTGTATGCGGGAGAAACACTCTACCACGGATGGATCCTGTGGGCAGGCAGGGTGTGTAGGTAACTATCTAGCTACGGACTACGGGAGAAACACACTACCACGGACGGATCCCATGGGTAGTCCAAATATATAAGCATATAAAGTAATAATAATCAGGTAAGCAGTAACCATAACATCCAAGAAGAGTAAAGCTCTACAAGCTACACTATGATATCGCTAACTTAAAGACATAAGTATAAACAATAAATAGCATGAATAGCAACAAGACTGCATGAATATCAAGTAAATTCAAATAAAGATAAGCAACTAAGTATCAACTCAAGAAGCAAATAGAGTAGAGTCAAAGTAAACAAATAAGTACTCTCAAATCAAT
This sequence comes from Hedychium gardnerianum, assembly GCA_038050645.1. Classification (NCBI taxonomy): domain Eukaryota; kingdom Viridiplantae; phylum Streptophyta; class Magnoliopsida; order Zingiberales; family Zingiberaceae; genus Hedychium; species Hedychium gardnerianum. The sequence goes on along the minus strand of JBBUKS010000059.1, from coordinate 5,351,831 downwards.
AAAATAAATCATGCACTCAGGACAAAAATC